>NIVC01002896.1:102500-131365 GCA_002269645.1 Macrostomum lignano | reverse complement strand
ACTATAATGAGGCCGCGCTATCAAATGCCCGATAGTCATGTCAACCCAGCCAGTTTCCGTTCGCGGAAGCACCCTATTGATGATGGTGTGATGTTATTTTTCTGGTTTCTAGGGAAAATAGAGGTCAGGCAATCCAGCTCCATAGTCAGAGCTTGTCACACATGTTGCCGGAATCGATCAGTCTATCGCTACTCCTGATCCGAAATATGGACATAAATCTAAAACCGGATTAATAAAGCTGAATGGGGTTGACCCTTAGGGCCGTATGCAGAAAGCTCTGTCTAGGGTAGTCCGGTCTTGAAAAGCTAGTCTGGACTTGGATTTTGGTATGCAGAAACACAAAGTTAGACCAGTCTACTATAGACCACAGATTGTATAAACACTAGATGGCTCACTCTCGATTCCTTCAGTGGAGGCCAAATTCTCACTGTCTATGGTTGGAATCCCTCGCTCGCGAGACTTCGCCCCCCCCCGCGCCAGCAGCTTATAACTAGCGTAGAGCCAGCAAAAACTTTTCTCTCACTGATTCTAGCACAACCAGTTCTTTCTCTGCAACAACTAGATAGAATTATATATTTGACACTGAAACCGAAGGCGAAGACCAACAAGCTTCTGGTAATGAACTCAAAAATCTGCTGTGCTGCAGGCTGCAAAAATAAGGCAGTTACCTCTCCGCCTCAAAACACCTATCAAGCTGCACCAATTTCCTCAAGATATGGCAACCGCTACGCGATGGATGCAGATTCTGGAGCTGCCGTTCCCGCTCGAGGAAGTTCGATGCAGACTTAAAAGTGTGCAGCGATCATTTTGTGGAAGAGGCGTACTCTTGCCCAGCTGCCATGCGACATGAACCAGGCTCTCGGCTGAAGTGGAACGCTCTTCCCGATCTGCAGCTAGTGATGCCTCGATTGCTGCCAGAGAATCTGGAGTCTGTCATCTTGCGGAGTGATGAGGAGGCGGACAACATGTACCCGCCACAGCTAACCAGGGAGACACAGCTAGTCACATCCGAGCAGGACGCAGCAGAACTGCAGCTTCAACAGCCTGCCGGCGCGTCCAAGATTGCGGCAGCGGTTCCCTCGCCCTTGTTGAGCAACGAAAAGACTCGACAGAAGAAAAAGCTAGATCAGAAACGGCGACAGAAAGCAAAGCAGAAGCAGCTGAGGCGTCAGAAGTCAATAGTGAAGAAGCTACGGCGTCAAGCCCTAAAGCTAAAGGCCCAAGCTGCTCTCAAGAACAACCTGGTCGGTCGGCTGCTGACCAAAGAGTATCGTCAGCGAAGACTCAAGCCTCTTCGGATGTGCTGGTCAGCAGAGGACATGGCCGCTGCTATTCAACTGCATCACAAGAGCCCTGCTGCGTATCGAATGCTGCGAGAAGATTGGGAGCTACCGCTACCATCGCACTCTTCATTGAAGCGACGGATCAAAACGTACTTTGCGTCAACCGGGCTCTGCCCTGTAACTCTCAGTGGGCTATCCAAACACATGCAAAGTGGCGACAGTCGTGACCGAGTCTACCTTGTGCTACCTTGCGCTTTGATGGTATGAGCATTTCCCGCTCGGTTCGTTACTATCAATACCAGGACGTGATCACTGGGCTTGCCACAATACCAGGAGTGCCAGGCGCAGCCAACCCTGTAGATGAGGTTGTTGTGGCTGTACTGCGCGGTGTTGGATCAAACTGGAAGCAGCCGATTGCGTACTACCCGGTGTTCAGATCCCTCGACAAATTATAAACTTTATCGCCCAAACAATTTGGTTTCTGCTTAAATATTTTTGCAACCCATATAAAATATATATCTTAAATATACTGTATACAACAAAGTGCCTTTATATCTCCTATTTGTTCAATGCTTAATGTTTTCGCCTCGAAAGTGCCGAAATTTCGCTATAAATTTTGATTCAACAAATTCGGAGGCTTCCAGTTTTACCCAGCCACCTCCACAAATGATGGCACCAGGTTGTGAAAATCTGAAGGCAGTAGGATTTTCCAATCAGAATTTATGCGACAATTATCGGCACTTTGAGAGACTTCTTTACGATATGCCTTTGTTTTAAAGTGCCGATAATTGTGGTATAACGTGTGACAAGCAGGTCCTATTGACGTCAGCTTTTCACAGTATGCTGCTTTTATCTAAACGAAGGACAGTGTGAAATTTGAGACATCTTCGATTTTTCTATCAAACGTTATGGCAAAAAGTTCGGCAATTTTGATCTCGAGCCCTGGATCTCGATCAGCAACTTGTTTTCATTATGCAGCACAAGAATTGTACTTTTGTACTTTTGCTCCACACTAATCTGGCATGAGCTGCGGGGGCTTACCAAACTCTAGTCTGTAATGAAGAAGCAGTCACGTTTGAGGTAATTCTCAATTCGAATAGCAAGAAATTGCAGCGATGTGCATCGGCATTGAGTCTCTAATACGCTCTTGATAAGCTCGCCTTCATCATTAAGCCGGCGCGCCTGAAGCTAGTCGAGAGGGATCAGAGACAGCACTGGGCGACACTCAACGCTTATTTTTGCGCCTAAGAATCATCAAACAGGTGGCTACAGTTGCAGATGCTACTGCGCTAAACAACAACTGAAATTTTAATACATTGTCTAAACGATGCTCAGTAGAAAGTACTCAACATTTGAGTCGGATGTTTTGTCGCAAAGACAGATACAGTACTAGTACAAACAGCTTTAGTGTTGTGTTTTTACTTTGATCGGCTTTGTGTAGAAAGCATGTTTCTCCTTCCTTAAAGAACTCTTTTAGGGTGAATGAGTTTCCAAATCTGACAGCAGACCATAGCATTGATTTGTGTCCCGAATTTGGCATTTGCGTCACTTATTTGTAATATTACCTCCAATTGGGGGCGATAAGCAGCATCGCATGACAACCAGAGTCAGACGAACCTGCAGTCAGAACTGACAGATAACCAATGTCTACAGAGTATCCATCAGCCAGTCCAGCATCAAATGCATCAACTGACAAGGTTAAGTACTTTCTGGATTATTTTAAATGCAAAACTTCGCAGGAAAATGGGAAAACTTCAGAGATAAGAAAACTGCCGACGCGAAGACGCCCTCTCTTGGCGTCATAGCTCATAGCTCGTTATTTTCTGTCACTAATTAAAGCTTTGCGTAGCCTTGAGAGTGAGTTTCTGGCCAGCCGCCGCCTTTTCGCTTCCTTGGATTTGCACTTTTCTCTCTGGCACGCTCCTGCCGGCTCACGTGACTGCACGCGACGGGCGGAGTAATTATGCTTATTAAAGCAACTGCAGCTGACGACTTAGAAATCTAATAGTTGAGCATTAATAGAATTAGAAATATAAGACGCATCTTCGTCCACATACTAAAAATGGTTCATATGCGTGCTGGTGAGGCTGCGCGAGTTCACTCTGACGTGCTTTCAAAGCTTCTCCATCCGCATGGCACAATGCGAATGGGCGGTGGTCGAAACCGTCCTGCTCTACAACGCCGAGACTTGGACGCTGACGGCTACGCTGGAGCGGCAGCTGGACTCAGCGCACTCAGGGCTGCT
Organism: Macrostomum lignano; assembly: GCA_002269645.1. Taxonomy (NCBI): domain Eukaryota; kingdom Metazoa; phylum Platyhelminthes; family Macrostomidae; genus Macrostomum; species Macrostomum lignano. The sequence continues at coordinate 127,837 of NIVC01002896.1, read as the reverse complement.
CCGTGCGGCCTTTCGAGCTGACGAGAGTGTCGGGACCGAGGCCCTGTACGATCGGGCCAAGCTGCAGCGCCCGTCCATCATCCTGCGCCGGCGGCGACTTTAACTGGCGGGCCACGTGATCCAGGCCGAAGGCTAGCCCCAACCTGTTCAGGACGTCCTGCTGCTCACCCTGCAGGGCCCGCTCAGGCGGGGTCAAGCCCAAACCCCTAGATACGTGGACTGCCTCCTACGCGACGCCGGGGCGCCCGACACTGCCAAAGGCGCGACTTCGTTCGCTCTCAGGCTCTGCGGCGCGCAATCTGACGCACCCTGCTCTGTGACTTTGCTTCCGGGGCTGCGTAATTTGTTGTTTTTGTATGGCACAAGTTAAAATATCAAGTACATGTAATATCAGCGGTGCACAGTTAGAGTACATTCTGTCTCAGCCAGTGCGCCTGGGCGAGAGTTGGAAAAACTTGCGCCATCACAGTGTAGTGAGCTGAAGTCGTGCAATCGCTCTCGCCAAGGCTCTGAGACGGCGATTTTCAATGTTGCTGAGTGCAGATGCAGCTGGTGAAAATTGGAAGGATTTAATAAAAATATTTCAAACACCTTACTGTGAGTAGTAAAATGCATCACACCATAGTTTTCATACAAATGAAGATGTTTATATTTGCTGTTTAATATTTCGAATTAACACCTGGAAGAAAGATGCTGGTTTATGATGTTTTTAAACAAGCTCCTCCATCAGCAACAGGCCGACCATAAATGAAACAGATGCCCGAATGCTTTCTGTGGTGTTTTTGACGCATTTTTACCTACTATCCGAGTACGATAATTAGCCTAGACAGCCTGAGATGCCATAAAGCAGATGAGCGCACTCAATTGTATGTACAGTAGTTGATGTCACTATTAGAGTCGTATTTATCTGTCCATGACTCAGACGCGCCACTGCTTCAGCATGAACCGCGAGCTGTCACGCATATTTACCCCTAGTCAGCTCAGTATTGCCCCAATTTGGCTAAATCTTATAATTATTTGCTCGGCTCGGACAGCAAAAAGCAAACTGGCAAACTATGAGAGCCTGAATGCGAAACGGAAGCTCACAGCAGGCAGCTAAATAAATAGAATTAGAACTGGGCACTTTGCGATGGACGTCAAAATATTTTTTCCTAGTTATATTTTCTAGCCTCACAGTAATTCAGTACACGGTATAATTTCAAACAAAATTTGTACCACCGACAGGACAGTAAGCAGCCTTACTTGACGCACTGAGTTCAGCATTCAACTTTCATTACATGGTAGTTGCGTTCAATATGAATATATAAAATCATTATAACAAAGCACGCAAATGACTTGATTTTTATTAAAAACTGCAGCAGTGTTAGATGGTGACATTGACCAGTTTAAAAAGACTGCACAGAGAGTAATGGTGCTCATTATTGAGGTGCTGTATTGTGAGCGGCTGTTACAGTATTATCATAAAGAAAAATGAATGGCGCAATTATAACTCTAATTGGATAAAAATGACGTCAACTGTACGACATCAAGAAACTGATAGTGACTTATTTTCATGACTGTCTGTGCCGTTAAAGCCGCTGATAATTTGGAATCTGAGTAAAACATTTCCTTAGATAGTGAAGGAAATCCAACTGAAACAACTATGTACTAGTTTTCCTGTGGACTGATGCAAACTCGAGACTGATCTCTCTCTCTTGATTAGCATGGCGTATATCGAATCAGAGTCTTACGTGCCCTCTCTTCTATCCACTTCAATCTAAAAACTCTGCACAGTATGAAACCAAGTAGCAGTAGCATTGAGATTGAAATGTCCTGCAATAGTTCGCTAGAATAGCGGATTAAGCTTTCTGCTGTACAAAATGAAAGCACAGGCTGGGCAGAAGTCTCAATTCGAATGACAAACCATTTACACTGGCCGCTGTTGCGGAACCCACCTCTGACTGGCCTGGGGCAGCCGCCCCGGGCGGTGGCGGTAAACGCGATAGGGCTTGGACCCTTCGTCTGCGCTGCCGAATCTTGGTTAGCAAGTCGGTCAGCAGGTCGTGGAGCGCCGGCTCCATCTCGCCACTCTCCAGCAGGTCGCCAGCGTGCGCTTCAAAGAAGTCCGCATTGACGGCGATGAAGCGCTCTACGCTGCCTCGAACTGCGTCCGGTGAGGCGAACACGCGGCTGGTCCGGCGGAGAACGGCAACTGCTGACACGACCGAGCGGAACCAGGCCCACAGAAGGCATGCCTGATGGTAGGAGCCATGATCGGGGCAGGCAGGTTGGTGCTGCTGCGGTTTCGCGGTGATTGCGCTGAAGCTACAGTTGGACGACGCGTCGAACGATTCGAGTCGATTCCACAGTTCCGTGTTGTGCTGCAGTCTCGCGAAGAACTGTACGGGGTTGAGCTCTCGGACCAGGCGTTTCAGCGCCTCTTCCGTGCACAGAATTTGCCGACCCTCTGACGCCTGGTTGACTTCAGACGCGAGCAGCTTCTCAATATTATGTTGAGAGGCAGCGGTGTCGCTCAGCAAAGCTACGGTTTGTGCAACCAACCGCATGCGCGGCATGCGTACTGTTGAGTACGAAGCGTAGGCGATGCTTCTCATGTCGCGTGCGCTCACATTGGCAACAGCCTGTTGTAACTGCTCGACGCCTCGGGCCAGAGTTTGATATCCTACGATGTCGGATAGTTCGGAGCTGCTCAGCTCTTTGTAAAATCCGTTCAGCAGATCGAGATCGATATCAGTAAAGTCGGCAGAGCCCGAATGCCTTAGACGCTTCGTTAGATGAATGATTGCTTGGGCGGAAGATACTGCAAATCTGAAGTGCACGAGTACCAATTCGAGTCCTCTCTGTTTGCTCGCGGTGGCTACCGGATTCCAAAATGTGTTGTCAGGCATATTGTGGTGCCTAATAAGACTCAGATGGGACTGAAAGGCGACTCGCTTAGAAAATCTGGCGTTGTGAATCAGCAAAACCTCGCTGAAGTTTAGCACAATCTGGTCGCATAAAAGCAGCATCAATGTGTCTAGCACGTGAGTTAGAAAGCTTTGAAAACTGGAAACGCTGCCAGAACAAGTTGGGCCCAAGAGGCACAAAATTCCCGCGACACATCGCAGATCCCGAGTCGCCTTTATCATCGCTTCAGATTTATTAATCTCGTACAAATCTACGAGATCGGACAGATAAGCTTGCAGACTTGCTTCCAATGTGGTTAGACCTCCGTTTTCTACCGGCTGGAGGCGCAGTACCTGATTTTTAAAGAGATTAACCGCCACGTCCAGATAAATGCAGTCGCCTTCGTGGCAGCGCTCCGGCTGGTGAAGTCGCCGCAAGATCGAAACATCTGCGACACCGTCCTCTAGACGGGCTTTCGCTTCCGAGTACAACCTGCCAAGTAACTTCTGTCGGAGCTCATCAAACAGGCGATTCACTCGGAACAGACTGACCATGTCGGGAATCAGCTGACAGAGCGCTGGGTCTGAAAAATCTAATCGCCGAACCAGTCGATCGAGCAGCACAATGAGGTTTGTAAGGAGGCCAGGAATGTCAACAAGGTGCCTGCAGATTGATCTAGGCTCCCCTGTGAAATGCTGCACTACCGACTTCAGCAAAGTGAATGTCTGACTTGTGATCTCCTCTGCGCTGAGGTTGATTATGTATCCGTAAGCCGAGTATAATACAAACTGGAGAATCTCTAACGAGTAATACTTGTAGTTGAGCTGAAGTATAAGCTTTCCATTCTCCTTTAGCAGCTGGCTTTTGCTGTCCTGTGGCCAGGAGCGATGCTTATATAGTCGAATAAAGTCATGGAGCAGAAACGAATGGCACGGAATGAGCGAGGCTGAGTTTGATAGTCTCAAATGAACGTCGACGCCAACCGCAAACGACTGGGCCAGCAGCAGGCAGGCTGCTTCCACATTTGACGGCTGCCATCTCAGGCCCCAGTAGCCGAACGCAAACGGGCATAGACAGGGATCGTACCGGACAGTCTTCCAGTCAATTGGAGCGGCGAGGATGTGCACCCAACAGTTGACCACGGAGTTGTGCTGGGCTAGCTCTTTCAGAGCCTTGGCACGCCAGTCAGAAAAGTCGCGCACCTCGCCAATCAACCGACAGTGCTGACACTGCTCGGACCGGCAGAAAGCCTCGTTGAGCTGGTCGACGGCGCTAGTGTCACACTGGGCTGCCAGACGCTCCTGCGCAGCTAACCGCTCTTGACTATCGCTGGAGGCGTTCTTTCGTCCATTCAAGTGCACTCCGAGAAAGTCTTGATAGTACAGATGCAGCATTTCGTTCGGCAGACTATAGAGAGCACTGCTGTACCATGCTCTAAGGTGCGTGCTTACCGTGCGGAGCTACTCTCGCCCCTACTTGCATTTTGTCGAGGGTTTTAAACTCTCCCTGATGAAATGGTTTTAAGGCGTCTATTGCCACGCCTAAGGGGTAATTTAAAGCACACGTTGCACAAGCACTCGTCTGTTCTCGTCCTAGATTGCAGAATTTCTTTTGTGACAGTGTTGCGGCTTCGCTTCACAGTGAGTCACACCAGACGCGAGGTTAAAATTCCTGAGCAGTTGAAAATTCTGTCTGATTTGGACACTGTCTGCTGCTGCGCAGCGTTTGTACCGTATTATTCTATCGGTGAGAACAACAGCACGCTTCGGGCAAGACTATATTCTTGAAGATTGTTGTACAAGCTTGTCCTCGGTTCTTACAATTGTCAGCTCTACTTTGCGAATGGAAAAGCTAGACGAGTGCGACAGTTGATGAGTGGAAGAATAACTTTCCAGACGAAAGTTGGGGTGGGTCGTCGCTTTACATAGTCGTGCGGCTGCCAACCCCATGCAGTGCTAACCAATAGGCGCCGAAAGGCAGCACAGCACAGAGAGGGCGAAGCGCAAGGGTTCACACAAATTGTCCGCGGGCTTGAGCTTGGCCCCTTACTTTTAATCGCCAACCCCCCTGAGCTTTAAACCTTACCTATAGATCGTGCGTGCGCAAATACAGACAGACAGAAGACACGGAAAGACGGCCAGAATAGAAGGCAGGGCCAGGAAGCCAAAAATCTCAGACAACCAGGCCAAGTATGCAATGATTGTGCGCTCAGGGCTGAAACAGTGGGCAGAGCAAATCGCCTTAGAAATTGGACCAGAATTTTCTCTTTCACTGGCCGCTCATTTCGATAGCATGCGTGTGCGCAAGAGAGCCCAACGCATAAGACTGCATCGAAACGTTATGCTGCATATGCAAAAGAAGCGATTTCCGCTCTCGCGTTTCAACCTTCAAGCCGAACCTTGCGGTCCCGAGTCTACATGTAAAACGCTAGCCGGTCCCCGTGACCAGGAAGCTCAGCCGAATTCCTCAGAACAGCTTTGTATTTTTTCGCGAATTGCAACTGCTTCTGACTATTGAGGCGTTAACTTTAAAGAGAGAATTTGCATAAATGCAACCAAAAGAAATAAAAGAATATTAACCCCAGCAGGCACTGAGTATTGGCCTTACGCTCGCATAAAACAAACTGTATCAGTGCACTTACATGCTTGACTATATACCTTGCTGCAGCTAAACTGCGCACATGGAAATAGGGCGAACGAGAAACTCAATCGATTGCAATATACAAGTACGAATAGAAGGCCGCTGGTTAAATGACGGCCGGGTGGAGTCAATAATGCAGGGAGAGCAGTTGCTATGCGCAAAGCCTCTATAGTTCTACCAAGCGCGATTGTTCATTGCAAAATGCAGCAGTGAAACTTGAATCTTTCGAGTGAAATCATTTTACTTGAGCAAGCGCATTAGTTACTCCTTATTTAGTAATTAATCGGGCAGCTTCAGATTGTTGTTTGTTGACCACCTGTCTACGCCCCTGAGTACAGCATAGCGGACCAATGCAGATTAAATTGATTGCAGCAAAATGGTCACAGGGCAGCTGGACAGTATGCAAACTGCTTACAACAGCAGGCAACGGCCCATCATTCTAAAATGATGTTTTGTTCAACTGAGCAGCTCGTCAAGACGAAGCTGTGTCACCCTTTGGGATCGGTTTGGGATCAGTTCCTTTTTGCCGCTTCATGGACTAACAACGACCACTCGAAGTTACACCATTGCATCTGGACGTGTCAGGATCGCTTTCAATGGACAGTTGAATATTTATTTCAAAAGCTTATTTCTAATAAAAGTTTTTCGACTAGATAGGAACCTTAATTGTCTGGTCTTCGCAAAAATTCATCTGAGATCAGCCCTTAGGAATATCCAACCTCTGCTGCTTTGTTATAACCTCGGCATGCTTTTAGATGAAGAACTTGCGTAAGCACTACTTAGAGTAGGAAAATGATCGTTGATTCTCTGTGCTACCGGTATCAACTCGCAAATTTCATTTCTACACGCAGTAGAAAATGAAGGATATTGTGCCGAGTCTCATAGGCATTCTCAAAACTGTTGCCTAGAATTTAATTGTTTTAAGACTGATGGTCTCTGAGAAATCTCAGATTTGTTAGAGTTGCTTGCGTTTATCACAATTTTAATGAATACATGCGACTCGGTTTTCTTGCAGCTACAAATTGCATGTCTCTCAGCATGCGGCCACATGAAGAATAGATTGTCGCCGATAATGAAAAATTGATCTGAAATTTAATCAGCCACGGTCACGCCATGGCAAACCCGAAATCGAAATGATTTCACTTCTGACGACCGACCTGATGAGACAAGAGTGAATCAGAATTCAGCAGCTTTTAGTTGCAGCTCGGTCTCACGTTGGCTGCGTTGACGTTGAGGGCCAGGACCAGGTGGCTTCTGTTGAAGGTCCAGAAGCTCCGCGGCATATAGTTGGAAGGCCAGTGACCACCGAAGTGCATGCGGTCGATGTGCGGATGAAATTTGAAGGCTTAGCAGGGCTGTACTGAGGCGCACAGAGTGGTACTAAATTCACTAGCTTGTAAAAGATATTCTGGCGGAATCGTTGAATATCTTGAAGGTCGACTGGAGGGGTGCTTGAGAAGGAACACAACAATATAAGTTAGCTTGGCCCGTCTTTTCTTGAATTTCGTGTTTGCCTGAGTCGCTGCATGCATTCTGCTGGCTCAGCAATTCAGGAGAATCGTTTTACATGCTACGTCATGCTACATGTATTGCCGGGGGGAATGACAGCGATATTTAGACACGAATGTCCATGGCAAAAGTCTAAATATAAGTGCGTAAGCATAAAGAGGTAGAGATAGTAGAAGTTCATGCTAATTGCCAAAGCGAGAAAGGTTTCAAGGTTTGAGACACTATAGCTCCATCGTTCTAAAATGATATTTTGGAACACTGAAAATGACAGCAAGAATAACCTGCACCGGTCTTCAACGAGGCGGAGAACAGGAGAAAGATTGCGCCTGCCTACCGGAGTTCGGGTAAGAACTGCAGTGTTTGGCCTGTCTTAAAGCTATTCAAAAGGATATTTGAGAAATAAATGCAACGGGGACGGACTATCTGGTCTGCATGTCCAACGCACGTACATGTACATGTACATGCACACCGTAGCTACAGCTGTAGCCGATCGCTAGGCCTTGAGCCTGCGAGGTTGAGAGTCTTCAAGTCTTGTAATCAAAGCTACTAGCTGACAGATGCAGTGCCAGATTAAATCCGGATTTTCGTTGGATTATTTTTAGTGCATACATCGAATGTACATGCATATATGTTAAGAGATATAACAGTAGCTAAAAGATTAATCAATTACAAATTTTCTTGACAAGTCACGAATATCTAAATCTCTCTATATTGCTCTGTTTTTTTCTCAAGAAAATCTCAAAAACGATCAGAAGGACAGGATTAAATAATAAACGCCATGTAAAAAATGCATCACTTAGTGAATTTCTGCAGTGTAGTTCGACTTTATGCGAAAATTTAAGAGCACAATTTCAGTTACATCATTTCATTACAAAAAATTATGTACTATAATAGAAAATTTCACTTATTTTAGTTTTTTTAAAGAAATTGTAAAATACAAAAGAGCCAAACGTTGTGTGGAATTATACTTTTGTCGTTATTTTTAGTTGAATAATAACAAAGTAAAGATCACAACTTTTTAAAAAATCTGTGCAACTCTATGTGAAGTCATTCAAAGAATCTTTACTCTTTAGCTTTACTAAAATATGAATTTGAAAGCTTTTATTCGAAGTTTCGAACCACGGTTAATAATTTAGCTATTTTAAATTTGGGTGAAACCGTTCTCACTTCACTGAGTCCAAGGAAAAATCCAAAGATAAAAATTTAAACTTATACGAAACGGAGATCGAAGGTAGAACTTAGTATACGGAAGTGACTTAACATTTTAATTAATTTAGCAATTAAGTGATACTAATTAACTTCGACTCTATTCTCTTCATCCCTGTCTTCCTAAAGGAATCTCAAGCTCACTCTTTAGTCTTTGCACTACTGAATCTTGTAAGTCTATAAATAATCTATCGAAAAAATGCTGGAGATCAAAAAAAAATAATTTCAGAATAATGGATAGGCAGGTTTTTTGTTTGTTTAAACTGTAGTTTCTGTGTTAAATAGGCCTAGTTTATTTGAAGTTATCATTAATTTGCAACCCCAAAAGTAACTGGTGTGATTGTTAAAGAAGCAAAGTTTTTTATTTTATCCTAAATTTATACTGTAATAATAAATAGGTATAGAAATGCAATAATTGTGTCGCTTAAAAAGTATTCATTTGTCTGCTGGCACATTTTATTGCAGTCAGCACTTTCAGAATTTTATAATCATAGCCTATAGCATTTGACAAAGTACAAAAAATTAACTTTTTTCAATTTTGGCAGCATTAATTTTTACAATTTAAAATGAAATGTTACATCTAAATTTAACTGCTTGAATTGGAATTGCCATTTAATTTGAAATAAACTAAAATATTTTAGAATATTTTTTGATTAATGAATTATCAATTTGTTATTATTTTTTATAAAATGCAGCTTTAGTACAAATTGAGTGAACAACCTTTTCAGCGAATTAAATAATCAGTGAATATTATAAACTAAAAAGGACAACAAGATAAAAATGCTTGCCGCGGCCACAAGTGTCCAGACTTCCCCATCTGGGAGCCAGCTGATCCAGCAAATGAACAACTTGCAGTTCACTAGCGATGGAGCCGACTGGCAGCCGGAGTCGCCGAAGGAGCAAAAGAGAAATTTAGCTGAAGAAAATCCCATAGCCATTATAGAAGCCTTGTACCAGCGATACATATCGCCAGATAATGAGCCAAAGGTCAAAAGCGTTGAGGCAATCGAAAAACAGCTATGGGATGTTGTCAATAGTGAAAAGAGCGAAGAACTGCAAGTGAAGGAGAAAAGAAATGGTAAGGAGACTGGCTGGGTGCATTTTCCAACTCTAACAAAGGAAAAAAGTACCTTTAGTGCTTAATTCATTCTTACACTATAGCTAAAAATTCGGAAATGGAAATAGAAAAAATTTCTTCCGAAAATACATTACAGTCTTCTGCAATGTTTTGTGCATATCTCCGATCAAACATTACAGATCCGAGTCCTGGCCCCACCGCTGATGAGCAGCCTGCATTGTAAGTCAGATTTTTTTTCTTACACTCTTGATCAACTGCTGACTCTTGATCAACTGCTGACTCTTGATCAACTGCTGACTCTTGATTAACTGCTGACTCTTGATCAACAGCTGACTCTTGATCAACTGCCGACTCTTGATCAACTGCTGACTCTTGATCAACTGCTGACTCTTGATCAACAGCTGACTCTTGATCAACTGCCGACTCTTGATCAACTGCTGACTCTTGATCAACTGCTGACTCTTGATTAACTGCTGACTCTTGATCAACAGCTGACTCTTGATCAACTGCCGACTCTTGATCAACTGCTGACTCTTGATCAACTGCCGACTCTTGATCAACTGCTGACTCTTGATCAACTGCTGACTCTTGATCAACAGCTGACTCTTGATCAACTGCCGACTCTTGATCAACTGCTGACTCTTGATCAACTGCTGACTCTTGATTAACTGCTGACTCTTGATCAACAGCTGACTCTTGATCAACTGCCGACTCTTGATCAACTGCTGACTCTTGATCAACTGCCGACTCTTGATCAACTGCTGACTCTTGATCAACTGCCGACTCTTGATCAACTGCTGACTCTTGACTAAACTTTTGATCTACTGCCGACACCTTAGCCCACAACAATAAAACTTATTGCAATAATTCCCTCTCACAAATGAACGCAGGCAAATCTCTTTCCCTGAGATGGCTTTGAAACCAAACGGTGGAGACGCAGTGACGGCAGCCCACGTCAACCTATTGCGCAATGACAGCCTGTGCGACATATTCACGTGCAGTGGGCTGTTCCAGCCGAATTGCGACAACCAAACAGCCCTAATGATTCTGGCGAGCCGACAAGACCTCTCGGGTGTTGAATATTGCTGTTTGTTTCTAAAAGATGGCGACGGCGACTCGCTATTCGGACCTCTAGTCGAGTCCGCTCTGCTACAATCCGAGCAGATATTTCGACACCTGTTAGAGAAGCTCTGTCGCAATGGATGTGAGTAAAATATGTTGCTAAAACACAATTCTAAACTTTTTTTAAACTATTTTTTTAACTAAGAATTCAGCGCATGCAAAAAACACAACAAAAACTGTGTATCAGAGCAGCCTTGTAGAGTTTCACAGTGGCTGTTTATTGTTTATGACAACATACAGAGCAATACTCAAGAGCACTGTAGGTCAGCTCTCAAGACTCGGCTGCACTGTTGCGTTTATTTGCTGCTCAAAAAATACGGCTACGTCCCTATTCCGGCTCTCTAACCCTATCTTTAACGCTGCTATTGTGTAGTCTTGTCGCCTTAAAAAACAAATCTTAAGAAAGAATGATGAGAATTTCTGTCTTCATAGTGCTGCTAGGCAGAAAGGCTCACGCTTTCGTTCGGGCCTTTAACCGCTCTTATTATCTCGATCTCGCTGAGCATTATACGTTCAACTAATGATGCTAATTACTTGCAGTTGGCTTAGTCTGAAATAACCTAGTTGAAAGTCTAGAGCCATAAGCAATTAAATTAGGGGACTGCGAAACACAAAGTTCAGAGCAATGACGAGTCAAGGAAGTGCCGGATTGTGTTTGATAGAGTGCCGGATTGTGTTTGATAGAGTGCCGGATTGTGTTTGATAGAGTGCCGAATTGCGTTTGATAGAGTGCCGAATTGCGTTTGATAGAGTGCCGGATTGTGTTTGATAGAGTGCCGGATTGTGTTTGATAGAGTGCCGGATTGTGTTTGATAGAGTGCCGGATTGTGTTTGATAGAGTGCCGGATTGTGTTTGATAGAGTGCCGGATTGTGTTTGATAGAGTGCCGAATTGCGTTTGATAGAGTGCCGGATTGTGTTTGATAGAGTGCCGGATTGTGTTTGATAGAGTGCCGGATTGTGTTTGATAGAGTGCCGGATTGTGTTTGATAGAGTGCCGGATTGTGTTTGATAGAGTGCCGGATTGTGTTTGATAGAGTGCCGAATTGCGTTTGATAGAGTGCCGAATTGTGTTTGATAGAGTGCCGGATTGTGTTTGATAGAGTGCCGGATTGTGTTTAATAGAGTGCCGGATTGTGTTTGATAGAGTGCCGGATTGTGTTTGATAGAGTGCCGGATTGTGTTTGATAGAGTGCCGGATTGTGTTTGATAGAGTGCCGGATTGTGTTTGATAGAGTGCCGGATTGTGTTTGATAGAGTGCCGGATTGTGTTTGATAGAGTGCCGGATTGTGTTTGATAGAGTGCCGGATTGTGTTTGATAGAGTGCCGAATTGCGTTTGATAGAGTGCCGGATTGTGTTTGATAGAGTGCCGGATTGTGTTTGATAGAGTGCCGGATTGTGTTTGATAGAGTGCCGGATTGTGTTTGATAGAGTGCCGGATTGTGTTTGATAGAGTGCCGGATTGTGTTTGATAGAGTGCCGGATTGTGTTTGATAGAGTGCCGGATTGTGTTTGATAGAGTGCCGGATTGTGTTTGATAGAGTGCCGGATTGTGTTTGATAGAGTGCCGGATTGTGTTTGATAGAGTGCCGGATTGTGTTTGATAGAGTGCCGGATTGTGTTTGATAGAGTGCCGGATTGTGTTTGATAGAGTGCCGGATTGTGTTTGATAGAGTGCCAAATTAGATTAAAAATACATCGGAAAACAAGGCTGTAAAAATCTCAAGCAGAGTTACTCATAGTTTACGAGCTGGTGCTGCTGTGGCTCACTCAACTAACTGCTTGACTATAAACGCCCCCGCGCGAGCAAATACAAACTAGACTTGAATGGATTCAAAGTTCCACTTTCGACTGAACAAGCGTTGCCAATGTACATTGAGAGACGAACGAGCATGGCACTAATTGTGCACGCGACAGCAGCCTCTCAAGCCCACAAAGCTTCTATTTTTAGCAATTTTTCTTCCAGGTAAATCAGGTGATACTCTGGAAAGGTAGCTGTTTAAAATAACATCAACGTGTCCCTCTGCTCAAAAATATTTGTTTTTCGAATTTGCAAAAACAAAACTACTTTTTATGCTTGTTTTAAAAATTTGTACGCTAAAATGTATGCTCTTTTGTCTACTACTCACAGTAGTCTAAACTATATTCTACTCACAGGCGCTCCGATTGCTTTTGTTGACCGGCCGATCGGCGGATGGAAATTTCTTAACGCCGATCTGCATCAGTTCAAAGGCTGCAGCCTTGAAGAGGCATTGAGGCTCTGCGGCCGACTGCCAGACCGCTATGAGCTGATAAGGCTGGCCAAGAAGTTTGGAAGCGAATAGAGAGCGCATGGCTGCTATCTATTGGTGCTACACTGCACATAAAGATTTTAAATATGTGTATCCCCCTTTGCCTGGCATGCTTAGTTCATTGGCGTTGTCAAAAAGTACATCTGGGAGCAAATCGAAAAGGATAGGGGAGCTTCATTAAACATAGTCGAGGGGGAATTAGGACCATAGACATGGTCGGGGAATTAGGGCCATAGACATTATCGGGGAATTAGGGCCATAGACATTATCGGGGAATTAGGACCATAGGCATGATCGGGGAATTAGGGCCATAGACATGATCGGGGAATTAGGGCCATAGACATGATCGGGGAATTAGGACCATAGACATGATCGGGGGAATTAGGACCATAGACACGATCGGGGGAATTAGGACCATAGACATGATCGGGGAATTAGGGCCATAGACATGATCGGGGAATTAGGACCATAGACATGATCGGGGAATTAGGACCATAGACATGATCGGGGGAATTAGGACCATAGACATTATCGGGGAATTAGGACCATAGACACGATCGGGGGAATTAGGGCCATAGACATGATCGGGGAATCAGGGCATATCGGGGGAATTAGGACCAAAGACACGATCGGGGGAATTAGGGCCATAGACATTCCAAATATGATTGGCAGTTGCTATTCCACTGTCAAATTTCGTTACAAATACTTGGTATTTACACAGCTATATCTCTCTGAAAAATCAAACAAATTACTGGGTTTCATTATACTCATTGTAAAAATCTTTTGCCATAAGGATTCAGTAATATCTCTCAGTCTCTCCTCACAGGTTCTGCCATAAAATTATATTTAAAAATTTCTACCATAATTCTCAGTGACTATATATGCTGTTATCATTAAAGAACTCATGGTTTCTTGCACAGCATGAGAATTAAAATTTGATTTCATTTTTTGCGATTTTATAGAGTCCGTCCTAGTAGATGTGATTTTTTGTATAAAATTCAACTATCTTTGTGTTTAACACCATTTTTATTTTATATCAATATACATTCCAGCGAAATTTTAAATGTACTTTTTTAACTTACGCCCTTGAGTGCAAATTGAGTAATGAAGCAGTACTTCGGGATTCCCTATGGAGAGTAGCCCCAGTGTAGTGTGGAGGGTAGCCCCAGTTTAGTGTAGAGGGTAGCCCCAGTTTAGTGTGGAGGGTAACCCCAGTTTAGTGTGGAGGGTAGCCCCAGTTTAGTGTGGAGGGTAGCCCCAGTTTAGTGTGGAGGGTAGCCCCAGTTTAGTGTAGAGGGTAGCCCCAGTTCAGTGTGGAGGGTAGCCCCAGTTCAGTGTGGAGGGTAGCCCCAGTTCAGTGTGGAGGGTACAGTTTAGTGTGGAGGGTAGCCCCAGTTTAGTGTGGAGGGTAGCCCCAGTTTAGTGTGGAGGGTAGCCCCAGTTTAGTGTGGAGGGTAGCCCCAGTTCAGTGTGGAGGTATGCTTAAATTTGCATTGTTCAACGAGCGTTAGCAGTGCACTAGCTATTTATATTCAATTTTAACCCAGATGATTTTTAAACGCTTTATATACTACTAAACATTTTGCGGAGTAGTACTCTTATGTAGAATTTCATACAACTGCTTGAAATATCAGCCCTGGCTGATTGTAATTTAATTATAACTTTTTTGTTTCATTTAGAATTTCATGTAGAATTTCATTGCCTCAATGCTAGAGTAATTGATGAAATATTTGAGTATATTTGCTTATTTACTTATCAATCCAGCAATTTTAATCTTTGAAGAAAAATAAGTAATAATTATTTTACTGCACTGCACGCAGTGTGCCATTTTTAATATCGTTTCATTGCACAAATAGAACCGAAGCACTCGTGGGGTTTTAACATTTATTGAAAAAATCAAACCCTTATTATTCAATAATTAAAAACCATTCTTTTCATTGCATTTTGAATTATTAAAAACTGTTAGAGTGATACGTTTGTATAGTATTTGTCATGCTATCTCAGCCTAGAGACATCCAAACTCAGCCAGCCCATCTCAACAGTGCGATTTTTTACGTAAGCCAGTCAAGTTTTACCATAGACATGCTTCTTAAGGCCATGCTATCTCAGCCTGGGACATGCAATCTCAGCCACTTTTCAGATTCTTACTGACTTTTCTTGCTGCGTTCATTCATTGCTGTTTGTTGCCATTTCATGTCACGTTATAGAAATGATAGCATTGAGATCTGTTTGCAATTGAAATCTATATTGGCTGAGTTTGGATGTCCCTAGGCTGAGATAGCATGACAAAAGCTATATTATTATTTTATTGACTCTGCCCCGCGGTGGTGTCAAACGGGGGTCCCTCAACGATGCTTTGGTGGGGAGCATTCGCTGGTATGGATGGAGCGAGGTCTCATCTCAACGCTCGTGTGATGTCGAACAGCCACAGCTTCCGCCATATTCACCCTTTATATATCAGCACTGCACTGAAAGCGGCAGTAACACAGAGAGAATTCACAGAGAGAACTCTATTACTGGAGTTCGTCTTCATTCGTAAGCTGTAATTCAAAATATTTGTAGTCACAAATTGCTTCGTTCCGTGTGCATTAGATATGCACAAGCGCACGATACCTCCAGCTTTGTGAACCCTTTACTTTCCTGAGTAACTTCCTGAGCCACCATTCAGCATCATTAATAATGCAAGTTGGTGATTTCAGTGCTGGGGTACTGATGACGGGCGTGCCTTGCGCGGGCTGTTCTTCATGTGCCGGCGTGTGGGGGTGCGTGGGGTGGCGGGGAGGCTGGCCTTTTATGTACGTGGCGCACACTTTTTCTGTTATCCTATGATTTTTGTTTCTCCTGTTTACTTAATTTTGTTTCTTTTATGCTTCAATACTATCGAAATATACTCGTACTTGATAGCGGGCTCGCTTCGCCTGCCCTTCGTCGTCCTCGCCATCCCCGCGCCTTCCGCCTTTGTCCTGTTGGCTAATGAAAAAAAACGGCGAACGGCAGTTGCTTCTGACTGAACCCAAATTTATTTTTCACCAAAAAGTAAATTGGCAGACTTTGTAATGCCATTGAAATTGTTTGTTTATCAGATCCCGTCCTTTGTCGGTTTGAGCTGTTGAGGCTCAGCAGTCGGGAATGTCGCAGTAGCCCCAGCTGCTAGCCGTGTAACACCAGGGTCCGGTGCCCGACGAGGCGGGGTTCCTGCAGTAATTCTGCGCGTCGTTCTTGTTCCGGTCCGGGAACTCGAAGCCGTTGTAGTAGTTGGTCCTGGCGTCGTTGGTTTTCCACGGGATGCAGGCCTCGCCGTTCTTTGTTTGGCTCTTTGTTCCAGCGTAGGTAAGACCGTTGCCGACTTTGCACTCCCTCCCTGCGTGGTGTGATAGTGACATTTATGGAATGGCCTCATCCAAAGTTTGCTCATTGATGAAGCCTCCCACATCTACCAACCCCACTAAGTCACAGACCACAGCCAGTGATAGTGCACTGAGAGTGCACTGATAACATTTCTGCCGCATTGCTGCTCAAGCCGCCTCAAGCCCGGTTTGGCCAGGGTGGCACCAACTCACTGTCAATGGTTGTCAGCTTCTCGCACAAGTCGCTGGTCACGTTGATAGATTTGGCGCACACTTTGCCAACATTGACACCGCCGCACCAGCCGCAGGTGGCTTTGCAGTTCTGCTGGGCGAACAATAGGTAGGGCGAATCGGCGTCGCAGGCCCGGATGGTGGGGTAGTCCCTGTAGGCAGGGCAGGACGGGTTGAGGTCCTTGCACTCGCTGGTGCTGTCTGTGCTGGGCGGCGCGGAGCAGCGGTCACCGGCGCAGTTCATCTTGTCGCTGCACAACCCGTTGTCCAGGCACATCTGGCCGCTCTTGCACTGGGTGCACGGCTCGCCACTAACGTAGGGCTTCTTGCCCTCGATGTTGCCGCCGGGGCCGTAGTTGCAGACGAGTCGGCCGTGCGGCTTGCCGGAGCACTGGTCGTAGGCGCAGCCGAGGCACTGCGTCTCCGCCCACACCAGCGCCGTGTAGTGGCCGCAGACGTGGGCCCGGCCGGCCTTGGCGGTGTCGCAATAGTTGTTTTCGAAGTCGTAGCCGTTGCACTCTTCAAGGAAGCCCTCCATAGCCCTGAAAAACGGTAACGTACAATCGTGTTGCAGAATCGCTTGCACCCAAGTGGCATACAGCTGCACGTCCAACAAGATCGTTTAATTACGAGCAAAGAGCGAAAACAATGTGAAAAAGGATAGATGGATAGAATTTTTTCTGGCAGAGTTGAGGTGACTCGAAAATTACCAGATGACCTGGGAACTTTTGAGCATTGTCATATATCAGGCCGACAGTGGACAGGAGTTCTCAGAGCCAACAAGAAGTGATGACTGTTCCACCGATCTGATTTTGTTTGCCTCACGGACGAAAGTCTTACGACAATTTTCAAAACCAATTACCGTGCGGAAGGGAACCCTTTGGTTTCAATCTTTGCAAGTTCTTAGAAAACATGGTTGGATTTCAAAACTCACTCATCAATTGGCGACGATCGCAAGGTGTTCATGAGGCTCTGGCCTACATCCGGGAAGTTGGCCGTCTTCCGACCGGATCGCTTGTCGTGCGGCGGGCCGCTGCAGTTGCTGGCGTGCTCCTGGGCCTTGGCGACGAGTTCCTCGCACCAGCACTTGATAAAGTAGCGATGAGTAATGAGCAATGAACAATATAGAGGGGTGAGTTTCAGGCGGAGGGGTCCTAGGTGTCGGGGAACATCAAAGGACCCATCAAAAGAGCGTGTGGTGTCGTACGTAAACGGCTGGGTTTAAACTAGAGCTCACCAAGGCCTGCATGTTGGCAGCCTTTGGCTGCGACTTGTAGCCAGTATCTCCACCCTTGGCCACCTGAGCTCGGATCCGGTTGTGCTGGCACATGATGTACAACTTGGCATTGTCCGACAGACCGATGGCGTGCTCCAGCGGGCCGTACAGCGAGAAAGCTGGCGTTATGATGGGGCGGAGGTCAAGGATGCTGGTTTGTTGCAGTTTAGCTTCACAGTTGGAGTGAAGAGTTCACTTACCAGACGGCAGCAGGGCCAGCAGAACGATGGGAGCAAAGAGTTTCATTGCTGATTTCTAGGCAAGTAAGGCTTGAATTAGACTGAGCAAGCTGACTGAGAGAAAGCCAAAGTCCCCGCCTTGACAGACTGGGACAGGCAGAGCCCCCCAGAAGCGGTATTTATGCTGGCTGTTTCAGCATGAGATCGGCATCGCGATACTTGCGCTTGGACAGCTCCGGCAGATTGATTGGATCAGCGGCCGATTAAAATATTTTCTAGTTTGCAATGGGCGCTTGCCGGTCCAAATTTGGTAGTCTAACTATTCGTCCGATTCCTTGCAAAGCGAGGCGTGGAATTGATTAACCATTTTTTACAACCTCCATTGTTAACTGATTTCAGCTTTTAATCACCTCTTAACAATGCAGCTGCAGCCGATTGGAAAGATGCAAATCGGATTTTTATGGCCGCACGAGAGCTGCTGCTGCTGCAACCTTCGCAGTCCCAGTGGAGAGCGCTGTTGAGCCTTCAGGCTCAAAAGATTTAGTTCAAGATTAAAACGAACGAAGCCTTCAGAGTTGAATTGAATTCAATTCTATATTGAAATCTCTTGTCGCGGATTTTCCATTTTTGTAAGAATCTCTTTCTTTTGAGCAGGAAATTCAGCATAAGGATCAGATTGGTCTATTAAGCAATTTAATAGTATTAGATATATACAATATGTAATTAAATCTATTTATTTCAGCATCCACAAGTATTCGGCAATCACCGAGAGCTGAAGGATTTACAAACAATTGCTTAAAGTGTCAATAAAATCTGAAAATTACTCGGCTGGCGAAAAGTTTCAATTGGGTTGAATGACTTCAAAAACCTGTTTCAATGGTCTGTATTTCATGAAGCTGTAAATAGAGCCATAAATGCCATTCAATCAGGTCAAACCAATTATATTTAGCAAGGCTGGTCGGTACGCTCCGATGCTTATGAAGCCAGGAGGTGTCCCACAGGCCCAGCCTCCTCCACAGACTGATGGCTGGCGCAGGCGCGGCACCGCAACTGCGGACAGCTGCGCAGGTCTGGCAGGCTGCGGGCCTGGCCAGCAACTCGCCACTGCCAGTTTTCGCCGTCTGGCGGCGGCGACGGCGATGCGGCGTCCGCAGCCAGCTGGCGTTGCGGCAGCGTAGCAGCTGCCAGGCCCAGCCGCTGTGTGCAGCAACGACGCAGTAACAGAGCCGACGGCGGACGCCTTCGCCGCCTGGCGACGCCGTCATCGCCGCCGCGATCCACCGCCCCGGTCGACCGGCCGCACCAGTTAAACCGGCGGACAATGCGCCAGGCGCGCAGGAAGTTGGACTTGCGCAGCAGGATGTACAGCCAGGGATCCAGGATCTGGTTGATGCTGGCCAGGTGGACGGCGGAGAGGTCGCGTGCGCAGTCAAAGCGCGACTGCAGCAGCGAGTTGAGCACAAGGCGGATCTGCGAGGAAATTCAAGGTTTCATTTCCTTTAATTTAGCTAATTGAAACGGTGCGAAACTATCACGAATTTAGTCGTAGAGAGCGAAGAAAGGGAGACATGTGGGAGACGGAGATGGGGAGACAGGGAGACGGGTGGGAGAGGGAGACATGGAGACAGGTGGGAGAGGGAGACATGGAGACAGGTGGGAGAGGGAGACATGGAGACAGGTGGGAGAAGGAGAGAAGGAGGTAGATGGAAGAGGGAGACATGGAGACAGGTGGGAGAGGGAGACATGGAGACAGGTGGGAGAAGGAGAGAAGGAGATAGATGGAAGAGGGAGACATGGAGACAGGTGGGAGAGGGAGACATGGAGACAGGTGGGAGAAGGAGAGAAGGAGATAGATGGAAGAGGGAGACATGGAGACAGGTGGGAGAGGGAGACATGGAGACAGGTGGGAGAAGGAGAGAAGGAGATAGATGGAAGAGGGAGACATGGAGACAGGTGGGAGAGGGAGACATGGAGACAGGTGGGAGAAGGAGAGAAGGAGATAGATGGAAGAGGGAGACATGGAGACAGGTGGGAGAGGGAGACATGGAGACAGGTGGGGGAGGGAGACATGGAGACAGGTGGGAGAGGGAGACATGGAGACAGGTGGGAGAGGGAGACATGGAGACAGGTGGGAGAGGGAGACATGGAGACAGGTGGGAGAGGGAGACATGGAGACAGGTGGGAGAGGGAGACATGGAGACAGGTGGGAAAGGGAGAGATGGAGACAGGTGGGAGAGGGAGAGAAGGAGATAGATGGAAGAGGGAGACAGCTGTAAATTATTAGAAAGCTCTATAAGTAGTAATTGTTGATATCAGACATTTATCAGCCACATTAGGTTGTAAAAATGAATAAATTAGGCAAAATATATGATGAATATCATGAAATATGATGCATAATCGGCAGAATGAACGATAGCACTGCAAGTTAAGTAGAGTTGGGCGCGGTTAGCGTGCAATCAGGAATTCATTCAGTGCATTACTCATTTATTCAGTGATTTATCGCTGCAACACCTATATTACCTGAATGCTAAATCAGAGAATTACATATCACACTTTAAATATTTTATATTTCATACATTAATACTTGTATCTTCCGAGACAGCTACTTCCAGTAGCCAAGCAGAGTAAAAAACTCGCTTTTTAAAAGCACAGGAACTTATAGGAATTGGAGTACTTAATAAACTTTAATTTTCACTAGCAAAGAGCTTCTAAGGCTCATTTTAACACAAACACCATCGGTCGTTTAAGTATAAAATACCATAAAGACCCTTCGCTTACTATGAGTAATATTCGTGCGGTAGATATTTTTAGCTACCCAGAAGAACAAAGTACAATACAACGCAATAAATACTGTTGGCTCAAAATTTTTAAATCGAATTATACGTGCTGACTTACTATAAAATTCAAACAAATAATTTTAAGAATTTGGCTGCGCTGACTGACGGGTTGAAAATTTTTCTTTAAACCTCGGTTGGGAAGTGAAGTGTGAAGTAAGTGGCTCATTAGATTGATACTCCGCTCTGCATGGGAGACCCATTGAGTATGGAGAATAGCTAGGAAGGACATTAGGGAATGAATCTTATATTCTTTACGGTTTTGTAGCTCATATTTGTGCACTTTTGGGTTAAAGTAGTCTGAGAAAGCAGTAAATTTGAGATAGGAAAGGCTAGAACTAGGTGGGAGAATGAGAGAGGGAGAGGGAGAGAGAGAGGGAAAGAGGGAGACAGCTGTGAGAGGGAGACAGGTGGGAGAGGGGGACAGCTGTGAGAGGGAGACAGGTGGGAGAGGGAGACAGCTGTGAGAGGGAGACAGCTGTGAGAGGGAGACAGGTGGGAGAGGGAGACAACTGTGAGAGGTAGACAGCTGTGAGAGGAAGACAGGTGGGAAAGGGGGACAGCTGTGAGAGGTAGACAGCTGTGAGAGGAAGAAGAAGACAGATAGGAGACAGGTGCGAAAGAAGCTGTGACAGATGATGAAGATGGAATGAGAATGCTTCGAAGGTCGTTTCAAGGACAAACCCAGTTGAGCTGCAGAATTGGTTGAAGCAGGCGGCAGCGCAGCATCCCCTCAGCATTTGAATCTGGTGTTTGCATTGCAAAGCCAATAAACTGTGCTCAGACCCTCTGGCGGTGCGCTGCAGAAAGAAATTTACAATTTGTCAACTTTGCCCCGAACGAGCTGGAGAGCAGGGAAAAGCAGCAACTGGAACAGAATTGGAGCAGAGGCCGCATTTTCGGGCCACCAGCTGTAAATCAGAAGCAAAAATCTTTTTTAACCCGGGTTTATTGCTTTGAAAGGCTCTTGCTACTGTTTGCTCTTCAATCCTGTGTTCGGCAAATAAGAAGAGTTTGAAATCCTGTACCGGCTAAAGTGGGTTCTTTGATGCGAAACTGCTTGATAGTTTTGCCAAGAAACAGGACCAGGACCACATCAACTGGGAAACTTTTGCTCTGGGAGCATCTCGGAGGGATTCCAGGGAGAATCTCGGAGGGATTCCAGGGAGAATCTCGTCGGGAATCCAGGGAGAATCTCGGAGGGATTCCAGGGAGAATCTTGAAGGGATTCCAGGGAGAAGTTCGGAGGGATTCCAGGGAGAATCTTGAAGGGATTCCAGGGAGAATCTTGAAGGGATTCCAGGGAGAATCTCGGAGGGATTCCAGGGAGAATCTTGAAGGGATTCCAGGGAGAATCTCGGAGGGATTCCAGGGAGAATCTCGGAGGGATTCCAGGGAGAATCTTGAAGGGATTCCAGGGAGAATCTCGGAGGGATTCCAGGGAGAATCTCGGAGGGATTCCAGGGAGAATCTCGGAGGGATTCCAGGGAGAATCTCGGAGGGATTCCAGGGAGAATCTCGGAGGGATTCCAGGGAGAATCTTGAAGGGATTCCAGGGAGAATCTCGGAGGGATTCCAGGGAGAATCTCGGAGGGATTCCAGGGAGAATCTCGTCGGGAATCCAGGGAGAATCTCGGAGGGATTCCAGGGAGAATCTTGAAGGGATTCCAGGGAGAATCTCGGAGGGATTCCAGGGAGAATCTTGAAGGGATTCCAGGGAGAAGTTCGGAGGGATTCCAGGGAGAATCTTGAAGGGATTCCAGGGAGAATCTTGAAGGGATTCCAGGGAGAATCTCGGAGGGATTCCAGGGAGAATCTCGAAGGGATTCCAGGGAGAATCTCGAAGGGATTCCAGGGAGAATCTCGGAGGGATTCCAGGGAGAATATTGAAGGGATTTCAGGGAGAATCTCAGAGGGAATTTCAAGGAGGGAATTTCAAGGAGAAGCTCTGGGGGAATTCCATGAAGAATATCGGAGGGAATTTCAGGGAGAATTTCGGAAGTAATCTCTGGGGAGAATCTCGGAGGGAATTTCAGGGAGAATTTCGGAAGTAATCTCTGGGGAGAATCTCGGAGGGAATTTCAGGGAGAATTTCGGAGGGAACGCCAGGAAGAATCTCGGAGGGAACTTCAGGGAGAATCCCGGGGAGAATTCCAGGGAGAATCTCAGAGGGAATTCCAGAGAGAATATCTGGGGGAATTTCAGGGAAAATCTCGGGAGAATATTGAAAAAAGTCCAGGGAGAATTTCAGAGAGAATCTTAAAGGGAATCACGGAAAATCTCAACGAATTGGTATTTCAGCGGAATCTCAATCAGTTTTCTCAGATTTCAAGGAAATTTCAGGGAATTTTGAGAGGAAAACCTAGAGGAGTATCTTTGGGAATATTGGGATCAAAGAGAGTGTTTAACATACACAATGCAACCTATGGACGCAGATCGGAGCCCTCACCATCAGCGGAGACCAGCAGAGGGCGAAGGATGCCGTGATGGCCACGAGGATGACCAGCAGCTGCACCTCCATGGCCCGCATGTACTTCGGCCGCGCCGCCCCGCGAAACGACGGCCTATCGTTGCCCCTGGCCATCGCCTTGCGGACCCGCCGGACGGACAGCAGCCGCCAGATGACCCACAGGTTGCTGGCCACGATGAGCACAATGACGGCCACGTTCCACAGGCCCAGGCCCGCGGCGAAGGCCCGGTCGGCCGGACGTCCGGAACGCGAGTCGACGAAGCACCAGGTGGCCGGATACTGCAGCCGGTAGGAGCCCAGCCCGGCCAGGGGCAGGCAGGCCGTCAGCAGGGCCGCGCAGAGCAGGCCTAGCAACCACCTGGTCACGTGACACCTGCGCCTATTAGCCAGGCACAATAGCCGTTCAATCGACATGCAAAGTACTAGAAGGGGCTCGCCTAGAGACACGGTTGTCATGACAACCGCGTGAGCCTGGCAGGCCAGATCGCCGCCAGTCCAGACGAGGCGCAGCCGACGGGAGCTGGAGTTGTAGCTGCCCTGAGCGTACACGGCCAGCGGTGCACTTGAGGTGAGCAGCTGGGCCAGCAGGTCGGCGGCAATCAGGGCGGTGAGCAGTGAGTAGAACAGGCTGGCTCGGCCCGATTTCGCCGGCCGGCGACGCCGCAGCAGCACCAGCAGGGCGAGCAGGTTGCCGGCGGCGCCAACGAGGAAGAGGCTGAGGGTCGGCCAGATGTTCGCGCCGCTCTGGCTCGGCAGCTCGCAGACTGACAGCGAGGCGTTGCCGGCGTCCAACTGGCCGCCGCAGCAGGTGTCGGCCATCGGTTTTGGCGGGTCGAACTGGAGAGCTGATTACGGGGTTGGATTGTCCATTAGCGTGGACTTCTAAAGCTATAAGTACCTGGACTGGAAGCACCACTGCCAAAATGGGAAGTTTAGTCCAGGCGCTATTTTTAGAAGTCCATGATAATAAAAGTTGAAAGCTCGTCGGCCTATAAGTTTTGCTCTACATGTCCATAGTATTTTAGTAGTCTTTGCATACAGATTGCCTACAAGGGGTTGTAGCCTAGTGGTTAAAGCATGGGACTCACGACTGAAAGGTCGGGGGTTCGATTCCCGACCCAGGAACAATTTATATCCTTGAGCAAGACACTTAACTCTGCATTGCTTCAGTTCACCCAGCTGTAAAATGGGTGCCAGCATTAGCTGGGGTAATTGAGGGTGTGTGGCGACCCCCCAGTCCTTGGACTGAACAGCCGTACGCAGCCTTCAGATGCGCCGCGCAATAGCTGCGGCTGAGCTGTCGGTTGCACAACTGGCCCAATTGGGGCAGGTGCAATCAATTCAAAGAATTGCATACAGAACTTGCCATCATTAGCCGTTAAGGACTTCTAAATTATACATACAAAATACTTGAGAATCGTGGAGTGAGTAGACCAGCAAGGATTTCGCTTTTATAAGTTTACATTTTCAGAAATCTCTGACTAATAAATGCGTGAAAAAGCCCAGGGCCCAAGTGCGTAAAAGTGCACCGGGCTGCTGTCTGTACAAACCTCGTGAGCGACCTTTCCTTGAATACAGCAGAGATGCTCCTTAGCCTACAGTACAATTCATTGTGCGCGCCTATTCTCTGACGCTCCGCACTGCTATTGCAACAAAGGGCATATTGGTGAATTGGCAGTCACCTGTTCAGTGAGCTCTTTTCATGGTAGAGAGGATTTCATGGCAGGCAGCTCAAGAGTGTGAAGGCTGGCCTTGAAGAAGTTTTCGTGTTTGCCATTGCTGGCGGAGCAAACACAGGCGCCCCGTCACGCATCCGAGGGATGGCCTGAGCCAAAATTCAAAAAGGCCTGTCTTCATCTCACTATCCAGCTGCCCCAGGCCTCCCAGTCAGAGAAGAATATTTTATACAACTAGAGAGGCACATGATTGAGAGAGACGAGAAGCAGGATAATTATGAGCATAGTTTTCCGCCAGAGTCTCCAGTTGCAGGCTGTAAGACGAGTTGATAATGGCCGCGGTGAGCATTAATTACGGGAGGCTTCTTTCCAATAGCAAAGCGGGAAAAGTGCGTTAAGTCTCGGGGCTCAATTTCGATCGAATTGTTGGTTCCTGCACCGTGGAAACTGGGCACCCCAACTCAAGACTTAAAACATGACAGTCGCTAATCCCCAAGTGCATGGAGGATTTCCAAGACGAGGAGGCATGGGAGCTTTTGCCCATAGACAGCTCAATGCTCTGCTTAACCAGCTTGTTTATTCCCCATCAGG
>NIVC01002896.1:0-97500 GCA_002269645.1 Macrostomum lignano | reverse complement strand
CGGCTGCTCGGTCGCTCTCCAGTCACTTCCCTTGCAGATTAAGAGGTCGAGCAGGCATCGCGTGAGCTGCGGTGCGGCCCTCTCAAACAGGAAACTTGCAGTCGCCCTGCGCCTTCTGATTAATGAGCCCAGTTTATCACCCGACAGCTCAGAGAAGTACTGCTGCGGCCTGTCTCTGATCACGGATCGCTGGGGCGCATGGTTACACCATGGTGATAAGCTATAGAGCTCCAAGCATGGTCTGCAGAGTTCTCCAACCCCCCGGAGCGATGACGGAGTGACACGTGACAATCGCTCAGCAGATTGGAAACCGTAAAGACCTTCCGAGTTCGTGAGGTTGCAGAAGCGATTGAAACTGCGGCTTTCCGTGAATATTTTTAATGTGCACCGGATACGGCAGTTATATTCTCTACTCGCTACTTTCTCCAATTGATGAGTAGAGTACTCAACTCAAACTTGAAATTGAAATGCATCCATCCAATATTCTTAAAATGTATTGCTTAAAATTTAGAAGCAGCAATACTGTTGGTTAGGACCGGCCATTACTCGAGATTGAGACACATGAATACTGGAGATTGAGACACATCAATACTGTAGATTAAGACACATCATTACTGTAGATTGAGACACATCCATACTGTAGGCTGAGACACATCATTACTGGAGATTAAGACACATCAATACTGGAGATTGAGACACATCAATACTGTAGATTAAGACACATCATTACTGTAGATTGAGACACATCATTACTGTAGGCTGAGACACATTATTACTGTAGGCTGAGACACATCAATACTGTAGATTAAGACACATCCATACTGTAGATTGAGACACATCCATACTGTAGATTGAGACACATCATTACTGTAGATTGAGACACATCCATACTGTAGATTGAGACACATCATTACTGTAGATTGAGACACATCCATACTGTAGATTGAGACACATCCATACTGTAGATTGAGACACATCCATACTGTAGATTGAGACACATCAATACTGTAGATTGAGACACATCCATACTGTAGGCTGAGACACATCAATACTGTAGATTGAGACACATCATTACTGCAGATTGAGACACATCAATACTGTAGATTGAGACACATCATTACTGCAGATTGAGACACATCATTACTGTAGATTGAGACACATCAATACTGTAGATTGAGACACATCCATACTGTAGATTGAGACACATCAATACTGTAGATTGAGACACATCAATACTGTAGATTGAGACACATCAATACTGTAGATTGAGACACATCAATACTGTAGATTGAGACACATCCATACTGTAGGCTGACACATCCATACTGTAGGCTGAGACACATCAATACTGTAGATTGAGACACATCATTACTGTAGATTGAGACACATCCATACTGTAGATTGAGACACATCCATACTGTAGATTGAGACACATCAATACTGTAGATTGAGACACATCAATACTGTAGATTGAGACACATCATTACTGTAGGCTGAGACACATCAATACTGTAGATTGAGACACATCCATACTGTAGGCTGAGACACATCAATACTGTAGATTGAGACACATCATTACTGTAGATTGAGACACATCATTACTGTAGATTAAGACACATCATTACTGCAGATTGAGACACATCCATACTGTAGGCTGAGACATCCATACTGTAGGCTGAGACACATTATTAGTTGAGATTGAGACACATCAATACTGTAGATTGAGACACATCATTACTGTAGGCTGAGACACATCAATACTGTAGATTGAGACACATCCATACTGTAGGCTGAGACACATCAATACTGTAGATTGAGACACATCAATACTGTAGGCTGAGACACATCAATACTGTAGGCTGAGACACATCCATACTGTAGGCTGAGACACATCAATACTGTAGATTGAGACACATCATTACTGTAGATTGAGACACATCATTACTGTAGATTAAGACACATCATTACTGCAGATTGAGACACATCCATACTGTAGGCTGAGACATCCATACTGTAGGCTGAGACACATTATTAGTTGAGATTGAGACACATCAATACTGTAGATTGAGACACATCATTACTGTAGGCTGAGACACATCAATACTGTAGATTGAGACACATCCATACTGTAGGCTGAGACACATCAATACTGTAGATTGAGACACATCAATACTGTAGGCTGAGACACATCAATACTGTAGGCTGAGACACATCCATACTGTAGGCTGAGACACATCCATACTGTAGGCTGAGACACATGGTTACTAAAGTAAAGTATTACATAATTAGTGTGCACCGAATACCACAATTATATCCGCTAGTGACTACTTGTTCTAGCTCGTAGAGTAGTCATGGAAACTAAAGCACCCGCACCCGCACACGTAGAAGGACCCGCACACGTAAAGCAAGCACGCGTTTTGTCCGACTGTTGAGCCACAATCTGCGCAATTGGCTGTCACAAAATCGTGATAGCCTACAAGCTGAGCCGCTTGTATACCGGACGGAAAAATGGCATTGCAGTCCCAGTCTGTCAAGGACAAAATGCAGCAGAGTCTTGAAAAGACAGCCGCGAATAGCGGTGACCAGATGAAGCGGCAGTCGGGCCAAAGAAAGCGGAGCTTCATGATCAAGGATCTGCTGGACGAGGCCGACAGTACAGCATGGCGTACCGGTGAGTTACATCTCTGGTTCTGATTATTGGTCAATTTACAAGCTCTGATGGATGAGCAAATAGCAAAGGAAAGATCAAGGATTATGCTTCAAATAGAAGAATTATCAAAGTTTCAGATCTCTTTCCTATCGCTCAAAGAGAATTAATCGCTTAGGATGTCAAACCCTCCCAATATGCTTGTAGAATGATTGTCCAAATGCTCATAGGGCTCATTGCTCAGGTGGTCAAGTGCTCATAGGGCTCATTGCTCAGGTGGTCAAGTGCTCATAGGGCTCATTGCTCACATGGTCAAGTGCTCATAGGGCTCATTACTCACATGGTCAAGTGCTCATAGGGCTCATTGCTCACATGGTCGTGCTCATAGGGCTCATTGCTCACATGGTCAAGTGCTCATAGGGCTCATTGCTCACATGGTCAAGTGCTCATAGGGCTCATTACTCACATGGTCAAGTGCTCAAAGGGCTCATTGCTCACATGGTCAAGTGCTCATAGGGCTCATTGCTCACATGGTCAAGTGCTCATAGGGCTCATTGCTCAGGTGGTCAAGTGCTCATAGGGCTCATTGCTCAGGTGGTCAAGTGCTCATAGGGCTCATTGCTCACATGGTCAAGTGCTCATAGGGCTCATTGCTCACATGGTCAAGTGCTCATAGGGCTCATTGCTCACATGGTCAAGTGCTCATAGGGCTCATTGCTCACATGGTCAAGTGCTCATAGAGCTCATTGCTCAGGTGGTCAAGTGCTCATAGGGTTCATTGCTCAGGTGGTCAAGTGATCATAGGGCTCATTGCTCACATGGTCAAGTGCTCATAGGGCTCATTGCTCAGGTGGTCAAGTGCTCATAGGGCTCATTGCTCACATGGTCATGTCAGCCCATGAAAAGCATTGCTACGCCGCATCCATCAACCAGCCGCTTCGCTGAAATCAAAGTCAGCTAATGGCACCGTGGCGGCCGCATTGCCATGGCAACGGAAGCAGCGCAAAGCTCGCACCGCATTCACCGAGGCGCAGCTAAGTGGACTCGAGCGAGCATTCAGCCAGCGGAAATACCTGAGCCTGGCTGACCGAAACCGGCTAGCGGCCGGATTGCGCCTCAGCGACGTCCAGGTGAAGACCTGGTACCAGAACCGGCGGTGAGTGACCGACAGATGCGGGCTGTCGAGGTGACTGGGGTTCAGTTTAGCGGCGCGTTCTTGTCCTTAAAAATTTCTGCACTTATTCTCCCATAGATCAGGGTGCCACAGGGTATAAAATATTCCGCAATGTGATTTGCGATTCAGTAATATGGGAAGCTTGCAGTGGGGCGACATTTCATTTGATGGTGCTTTATTTCAGCTGAGGGGGCGCTACTTTAGTTGAGGGAGCGCCAGTTCTATTGAGAGGGCGCCATTTCAGTTGAAGGGGCGCCATTTCAGTTGAGGGGTGCCATTTTGGGTGAGGGGCGCCATTTCAGTTAAGGAGAGCGCCATTTCAGTCTAGAGGGCGCCCTTTTAAGTTAAGGAACTAAAGAACTCAGTTGAGAGAGGCGCCATTTCAGTTAAGGAAAGCGCCATTTCAGTTGAGAGAGGCGCCATTTCAGTTGAGAGAGGCGCCATTTCAGTTAAGGAAAGCGCCATTTCATTTGAGAGAGGCGCCATTTCAGTTAAGGAAAGCGCCATTTCAGTTGAGAGAGGCGCCATTTCAATTAAGGAGAGCGCCATTTCAGTCCAGAGGGCGCCCTTTTAAGTTAAGGAACTAAAGAACTCAGTTGAGAGAGGCGCCATTTCAGTTAAGGAAAGCGCCATTTCAGTTGAGAGAGGCGCCATTTCAGTTAAGGAAAGCGCCATTTCAGTTGAGAGAGGCGCCATTTCAGTTAAGGAAAGCGCCATTTCAGTTGAGAGAGGCGCCATTTCAATTAAGGAGAGCGCCATTTCAGTCTAGAGGGCGCCCTTTTAAGTTAAGGAACTAAAGAACTCAGTTGAGAGAGGCGCCGTTTCAGTTAAGGAAAGCGCCATTTCAGTTGAGAGAGGCGCCATTTCAGTTAAGGAAAGCGCCATTTCAGTTGAGAGAGGCGCCATTTCAGTTAAGGAAAGCGCCATTTCAGTTGAGAGAGGCGCCATTTCAGTTAAGGAAAGCGCCATTTCAGTTAAGGAAAGCGCCATTTCAGTTAAGGAAAGCGCCATTTCAGTTGAGAGAGGCGCCATTTGACTATAGCTCGGTGTAATACCTGACAGGGAAATTCATGTGTATCATAGCCACAGATTATAGTTATTATATCTGTGATCATAGCTATCCAATTCAATAGAAGTACCTCCCTGTACTTGCACCTAAACCCACCCCAAAACTGATTTCATTGTCAACCAAGCACCAAATGGAAGCGAGAGGCGGCAGCGCTGCGGGACTCGACTCGCCTGCGTGTATCTGGCACCGCAGCCGCGCCGCCTCAGCCTGCGGAATTCTGCTGCTGCTGTTGCAGCGCAGCTGCCTACGCACACAAGCCAGCCAATAACGATAGCCGAAACAAGAGCAAAGCCAAATCTAGCACGACTGCAGCAGCTGGAGCAGCAGAGAAGTGAGGCTGATCGGCTTGGCGACATTCAATAAACTCTGCTCTGAATAAATACAACTTTGAGCATCTGTTGCCTAAGGAGCACCAGCCAGCGCCATTTACATGTTCGCGCATACAGTTGCTAATCCATGCCAAAGTTTGATAAATAGTATAGAGTGAGGGATGGGTGTGACAGATGGAGTGAGGGATGGGTGTGACAGATGGAGTGAGGGATGGGTGTGACAGATGGAGTGAGGGATGGGTGTGACAGATGGAGTGAGGGATGGGTGTGACAGATGGAGTGAGGGATGGGTGTGACAGATGGAGTGAGGGATGGGTGTGACAGATGGAGTGAGGGATGGGTGTGACAGATGGAGTGAGGGATGGGTGTGACAGATGGAGTGAGGGATGGGTGTGACAGATGGAGTGAGGGATGGGTGTGACAGATGGAGTGAGGGATGGGTGTGACAGATGGAGTGAGGGATGGGTGTGACAGATCTAGTCTGACTGTTAAATAGAACCTTCTGAATGCCACAAATCTACTAAGAAACGCAGCACTGCATCAGATCAAAGAGTTCAGCTGATTATTTGCAGGACAATAAAATACAAGAAATCTGAAAGCAGAGAATCCAGTTGTCAAGATTACCATAATTTCCGATAAAAGCGGTTTTAAAATTTTATTTTACCACACTTAGCCAGCTTAAAAAACGGCACAAAACCATGATAAAGCGATTACGGTTCTAAAGTTTGTTTAACTGCTTGCTAATCCGGTACGAGCTGGTTAAGCATGCTGCGAACTTTCACACTAGCTACCGGCTTATCCCGTCTGAAGCTTTTAAAATCGAACCCCAATTCAAGATTTGCAACAGCTGTTTCTGCTAGAGCCCTGAATTTGACTTTGTTGCTTTTTAATAGCTGTCTTTTCCTGGCCAAAAATCATAATTGTCTAGTGACATGAGAATTCTGCTACAGTGACATGAGAATTCTGCTACAGTGATATGAGAATGCCGCTACAGTGACATGAGAATACCGCTACAGTGACATGAGAATGCCGCTACAGTGACATGAGAATGCCGTACAGTGACATGAGAATGCCGCTACAGTGACATGAGAATGCCGCTACAGTGACATGAGAATGCCGTACAGTGACATGAGAATGCCGCTACAGTGACATGAGAATGCCGCTACAGTGACATGAGAATGCCGCTACAGTGACATGAGAATGCCGCTACAGTGACATGAGAATGCCGCTACAGTGACATGAGAATGCCGCTACAGTGACATGAGAATGCCGCTACAGTGACATGAGAATGCCTCCCCAGTGACATGAGAATGCCTCCCCAGTGACATGAGAATGCCGCTACAATGACATGAGAATGCCGCTACAGTGACATGAGAATGCCGCTACAGTGAAATGAGAATGCCTCCCCAGTGACATGAGAATGCCTCCCCAGTGACATGAGAATGCCGCTACAATGACATGAGAATGCCTCCCCAGTGACATGAGAATGCCGCTACAGTGACATGAGAATGCCTCCCCAGTGACATGAGAATGCCTCCCCAGTGACATGAGAATGCCTCCCCAGTGACATGAGAATGCCGCTACAGTGACATGAGAATGCCGCTACAGTGACATGAGAATGCCGCTACAGTGACATGAGAATGCCTCCCCAGTGACATGAGAATGCAGAAAGTAGGCACACACGATAACACTCAAATGGCATTTTTGCTTGGCCACCACGGGCAGCGGGAGAGTGAGTAGCGCAAATAGAAAAATAAATTGACATGAAATATTTTATTTCATAGGCCCGCAACTGGGCAGCCGTGACAGTGGTGTGGTAGATGGGGTACAGAAAAAGTAATAAGTCAATAAATACATAAAAGAATTCGATGCACTATAATTAGGGGTAAGAAAAGCTTGACTATGTGTAGACTATAAACATACTAACCAAAGGATTAGCTCACTACAAATGGGCACTATTTAAAATGCTGCAGAGTATGCATTGGTCATAAATATTAGACACAAATTGATTATTTAAATGCTTTAACTACTTGCAATTGAGCGTTTGTTTCGAGTTTTGTAAACTAAATTTATGCGGAAAACAAGTATTATATGGACTTCAATGTTGATCGTGCACTTTGCAGGAAAATATTTTGCGAATGGCCTATGCATAATAACCAGTCTAAGTGGTTTTCTCCTAATACCCGCAGGCTGAAGCCAGATGTTGGCTCACTAATAAGTCTCATACATACACAAATATGTATTATATACATATAAATACCGACCACTCGGATAAAACACTAAGCATATCACTGGCCCTCGCTGCCGCTCCCACCACCGCCGCCACCGCCGTTTCCGACGCAGGAGCTGATAGTGAAAAACGACACGCGGCGCTTCTTGCGCAACGGACTGTCGACATTGTCGGAAGTGCCGGCGGCCGATGTCGAGGCAACTGTCGATGGTGCAGCGGCGGCAGCTACACTTGTCGTCATTGGCGCCGCTGTTGTCGGCGTTCCAGGCGCCGAATTGGCGCCAGCGCCAGCCGACGCTGCATCCAGGCTCGTCGCCAGCGTCACGAACGGCACCCGACGCTTCTGACCCGCGGTGTCAGCGGGTCGCCAGGTGAGGCTGCGGGCGCAGCAGCGGAAGAGGCGGCGACGGCAGCAGCTGGCGGGGTGGCCGGCGGCGCCTGAGGCGGCTTTGTCGACGACTGCGGCGTTGGAGGCGGCGGCGGCGGAGGCGCCAGTGGAGTCTGCGGAGCGTCCAGATTCTCCTTCTCGGCTCGGCAAACGGCTGGCCGAGTTCGCCTTCGCCGAAGCGCACAATGGAACAGTAGCCGTCTGTGCTAGCCAGCACCAGCTGGCTGCCGTCTGCCGACCAGGCGGCATCGTTCAGTGCCTGGTAGTGCAGGTTGCGCAGCGCCCCGATGGGGAACGGATGCTGGGTGTCGCACAGGAGCACCCCGGATTCCAGCACCACGGCGAACACCTGCCCGTTGGGTTGGGATGAAGCTCCCGCTTAGAGTGGAATCTTGACTACGAGATGCTTAGATCTCACCCACGATAGCTAGCGAGTTCTCGAAGCTCATACTCAACTATCTAAATCCTTAAATCTCACCCTCACTAACCAAATCCTTAAATCTCACCCTCACTAACTAAATCCTTAAATCTCACCCTCACTAACTAAATCCTTAAATCTCACCCTCACTAACCAAATCCTTAAATCTCACCCTCACTAACTAAATCCCTAAATCTCACCCTCACTAACAATTCCTTAAATCTCACCCTTACTAACTAAATCCTTAAATCCTACCCTCACTAACTAAATCCTTAAATCTCTCATTCACTAACTAAATCCTTAAATCTCACTATCACTAACCAAATCCTTAAATCTCACCATCACTAACCAAATCCTTAAATCTCACCATCACTAACTAAATCCTTAAATCTCTCATTCACTAACTAAATCCTTAAATCTCACCATCACTAACCAAATCCTTAAATCTCACCATCACTAACCAAATCCTTAAATCTCACCATCACTAACTAAATCCTTAAATCTCACCATCACTAACTAAATCCTTAAATCTCACCATCACTAACTAAATCCTTAAATCTCTCATTCACTAACTAAATCCTTAAATCTCACTCTCACTAACCAAATCCTTAAATCTCACCATCACTAACTAAATCCTTAAATCTCACTCTCACTAACTAAATGCTTCACTAACTAAATCCTTCACTAACTGAATCTTTAACAAACTAAATTTTTCACTATCTAAATCCTTCCCTAACGAAATCCTTCACTAACTAAATCCTCATATCTCGCCCTCACCAAAGTACTTAAATCCCAGCATTAGCAAAGGATTTGTGAAGTGTCAGCTGATCAATCATAGCTACCTCAGCCCTCATAAAAGCGCACCAAAGCCTTACCCATCTATACGGCAGCTTAACCAGATCCTGCTGAATCCTGCGCCTGCCCAGCTCCAGTTGCGGATGATAAGCCAGCGCAAATCGGCGCTGACAGAAACGCACAGCAACGGGCGCGGACTGGCCGGTAACCAGGGACGCGAACGGCTTGTCCAGCTTGGCCCTGCCGAACAGGTGAACGCAATAATTATCATTCCAATGCAGGCCGGCCGGGGCTGCCAGGACTTTTCCGTCTGGCGAGAATGACAGCCTGCGAAAGAATGATTTCCAGCTGTCGTCTGCGAATAGGCGATAATTGTTGGATTGCTGCTGCTGCTGCTGCTGCTGCTCAGTGTTCCTGACGCACTTGGCTATCACAACGGCCCTGGCGCTGCAACCGTAGACTCGCACGGTCCGATCCGAGCTCTGGGTGGCCACCAATCGTCCGAGGGGATCGCAGGCGATGCCCTGGACAAAGTGGGCGTGCTCGCGTACAATTGTGCGCTGCTGCTCTTTGGCCAGGTTCCAGCGGACAATGGACCGGTCAACTGAGCCGGACACGAGGCCCTGCGGGGGGTGTTAAGGTTCACTCATTTATCACTGATAATCTATTCGCTTGACTGGTAGCCAATGCGTGAGATTCTATTGAATAGAGGGTTGGGGCTTCTAAATCTCACGGATCAAATTTGAGGATGAGTACTCAGAATCTAATAGATCAAATATGAGGATGAGTACTCAAAATCTCACATATCAAATATGAGGATGAGTACTCAAAATCTAACAGATCAAATATGAGGATGAGTACTCGAAATCCCATGGATCAAATTTGAGGATGAGTACTCAAAATCTCATGGATCAAATTTGAGGATGAGTACTCAAAATCTCATGGATCAATGAGTTAAGCCAAACTCACCATGGAGTCTGGCATCCATCCCAGATCGTACACATCCTCCAAGTGAGCTCGCAGCGCCCGCCAAACAGTCCAAGTCTCCTTGCACACGAGGTCATCCTCGTCCGCTGCCGAGGGAGCGGGGAGCTCAGGCTGGACCTCCTGCCGGGCCCACAACAGCACGGTGGCATCGTCAGAGCCGCTGGCCAACAGGCGCTGGTCTGGCGAGAATCGGACCACATTGACCGGCTTTTCGTGTCGACGCAGCGACGATAAAAACTCTACGACGGCGTCGCCCGCGGCGGGCAGCTTCCACAGCTGGACTCGATTGTCCCTACCGCCTGTTGCTAGGCGGTACCAGCCGTTGGCGCCGTTAGAATCCGTGTTCAATGTCTGCTGAATGTCGCACGAATAAATTGGCGTAGTCTCGTGCCAGGAGATCTCGGGAGTGATCAGCCTCATTGCTGCAAGCTTTGGCGCGTGCATTGATATAGATTTTAATTTTGTCATAGCGCGTGTCAGTGAAAAATCAACTTCAATTTCGGCATTTCGAATTCGGACTGAGGATGCTAAATGGCAGTGTGATTCCACCCTCAGGCATGGATCCTTAAATGCCACCCTCAGCCATGGATCCTTAAATGCCACCCTCAGGCATGGATCCTTAAATGCCACCCTCAGGCATGGATCCTTAAATGCCACCCTCAGCCATGGATCCTTAAATGCCACCCTCAGGCATGGATCCTTAAATGCCACCCTCAGCCATGGATCCTTAAATGCCACCCTCAGCCATGGATCCTTAAATGCCACCCTCAGCCATGGATCCTTTAATGCCACCCTCAGCCATGGATCCTTAAATGCCACCCTCAGCCATGGATCCTTTAATGCCACCCTTAGCCATGGATCCTTAAATGCCACCCTCAGCCATGGATCCTTAAATGCCACCCTCAGCCATGGATCCTTTAATGCCACCCTTAGCCATGGATCCTTAAATGCCACCCTCAGCCATGGATCCTTAAATGCCACCCTCAGCCATGGCTCCTTAAATGCCACCCTCAGTGCAATGGACCCTAACACCCCCTCTCAGCCTTGGATCCTTAAATGCCACCCTCAGCCATGGATCCTTAAATGCCACCCTCAGTGCAATGGACCCTAACACCCCCTCTCAGCCATGGATCCTTAAATGCCACCCTCAGGCATGGATCCTTAAATGCCACCCTCAGCCATGGATTTTTAAATGCCACTATCAGCCATGGATTCTTAAATGCCGACCTCAGCAATGGACCCTTAAATGCCACCCTCAGCCATGGACCCTTAAATGCCACCCCCAGCAATGGACACTTAAATCTTGTGTTCCAAGGCTGAAAATCTTTTTGTGCAATTAAATGAAAAGTTTAGCCATAGACATATTAGGGCTGATTGAGAGCATCTTTTTCCTTCTTATTGTGTACATTATTGTGATCAGGGTTATTTCTTCATCCATGCTAGATGATCTTCCACTAAAGAAATGCACAGAAGTGACCATTCAGTCTTAGTCTATAGCAATTACATGTGGCCTTTAACTTACAAGAGGGCACATGTAAAAATCTCATCAGATTTTTTGCTTTTCTAACTAGATGTTGTTTGTGTTGATTTGTGCTAGAGCAAGATGGATATTGCAAGTTCTATTTTAAAAAATTGTAACAGAAATGTATGGCAAAGGTGTGAAACAGAATACTATAATATATCAATATACAAGCTTAAATCAATTGTGCTTTTCTTAACTTTCTTCTATTTTTCACTCATAAATATCATGTTATATATATTTGTCTTACATTTCAAAAATCCTGTCAATGGAAAAATCAATAGTAGCTTTATTTTCAAAAACATTTGTAACCTAAACTTAGTCTAGAAATGTGTAGCACTTTTAACAGTTTTGGTTTTGTTATAAAAATACCTTATATCTTATGTTGTAAAACATGAATAGGGAATTACAAGCTAATTTGATAACAAAGTAAAAATATTGTCATATCACTTCAAACAACCAAACTGAAAAAGCAATACATATCCAAGCAAAGCTTGTGCCACAAGGAGCTTTGCACTGCACTCAAATATACAACCTATTGGACATGCCAAGCAAACATTTAAAATACTTGAAGCCAACTAGATGACAAACTGATCACCCCTACCTAACTTTTTTGCAAGTTGCCATCATAAACCCAAAAAATCAATGGCAGAAGCAATTATCTGCTTTATGGAATGCAAATTTTGCATGATAAATTTTGGCTAAGTATGTATCCCCTAGTGGTACTTATTGACTTTAGCAAGGTATATGGAAAAAGTACAAATGAGATATAACCAACCTACTTTGGATTGCAAACAGGTGACAAGTCACTAGGGTATTAGTGTCACCTATAGCATATAGACTAGTAAGACATGTCATTTGCTTTTCTTTTATTAAGCTATAGCAAAGAGCAATACCAATTGCTATATATATATAACCTATTTTAGACAATTTTTATTAGCCTTACATAAAGTTCTTAAGCAAGTCTATGGCAAATTGGTATCTATTGCTAGCAAAGGGGCTTCACTAAAGCCAGCCATGACAAGGGTACCACTGATAATATGAGAATAGCCATTAAGTGGCAATGTGACAACTAAGTATCTATACAGTAAGTAAATAGAGGCAAATGGTCATGGTATAGAACATGATAAAGGCAATGATGATCATTAGCAATAATGAAGAAATAGAAGAAAGGTAGATGCATAGAGATTGGAGTGATCAAAGCATGTAAAATTATCTAAACCTTGTTGTCATCAAATATCAATATTGAATACTTCAATAGTTCAACAGAGGAGAAATATGATCAATTTCCTATTTAGCACTATGATTGCAACTCACTTCTACTTAGGGCAGCTGCATAAGTATTGCCAAAAGTTATGCTTGTCTTTAGTTGTTATAGTAAATTATTATATTGTTATATTGTTATACATTTACTAGTTTTAAGAGAAAGTTTTATTAACACATGACATCTCTCAGGTTGTAAAGCCATTAATTGCTACAGCTAAAGATCAGCATGATAGTTGTTTGTTTGATGCATTACATAGTTGATCAATTACTCAATGGCAACAAGAAAATGAAGTCCAAATTAGTATCTAAACTATCAGGTATTTTTGCAGTAATTTTGTATTACTGCAAATTTTGTTTTGTATTTGTATTACTTAAATAGCATACTATTTCAATTCTGAACCTAACTACCCATATGTCATTAAGGTGGCAAGATCTAGATATCTCTTTTTGTTTAAACATAAAGCAAATGTTACCTAAGTGCTCAAAAACATTTTTATACCTAATTAATATTATTGTTTTGTTTGCAGCTAATATGTGACTGATTAATTGTATATTTAATCATGAATTAGTTTTATATAAGTACTATTTTCTATTTTTTAATCAGCTCCATTAGGCATATTTACTATTGGGACAAGTTTAGAATCATCAAAGTAAAGCATGCACTTCAATAGGATAGAAAAAATTGTGGAGTCATAATTTACCTTTTTGCTTTCTAGGTCCCACTGAAGATGAATCTTTGCTTCAACTTGGCCACTATGATAAATAATGAAAAGATATTTAAACTTTGACAAAAGTTAATATTTAAAACACTAATAAATAAATAACATTTATGTTGGCATTGTAGAAGAAGAAATAGATGTCCTTTCCACTAGCAAAAATATTGACTGGGTAAGTTGCAGTCAACTGTAGCATCTTGCTAGTTAGCATTATTCCAATGTCCCTAACTTCTATAAGTTTCCTTTCCTTTCATATATTCTAAAGTAAAATTTCCAAATTAAGTCAAAGAAGTTTCTACATTTCTCTAGAAATTTCCATAACAAACTATTTCTATGCTTTAACTTTATTTACTTTATAGTTTAATTATTAGCCATATTATTATTAAATGTGTTTGCTCATTATAGTTACAAAACATGTTACAAGTATAATATTGTATCTTTATTATAATCCCAAACATATTTCTAGAACAACATTATTTTCTCTCTATATATATATATAAATATCCACCAGGCAAACCTAGCTGATAAGCACCTCTTTTTCTGACTTCTTGATAACAAAACAAAACAAACACGAATTAGAACCACCCTTCTGCCTCACTCATTTAATTAAATTGCTACAACTGGTCCTATGAGGCATCTAAATGACTACCAAACAATTGACTTGACCAACTGCGACAAACAACATGTTTCATCATTTGTGGCTTTACCTGCATCAATACAAGTTAAACAGCCTATACTAAACAAGGAATCCACCCTTGCTATGATAAGTCTTAAAGTCCTATCTGTTAATAGGAACAATGCATAAGCCTGGTTTTGAATGCTAGATGCTCAATTCAACTTGTGTGACATTACATTGGAAAACACATGTTTTAGCCATCTCATCACATCTTAACTACTATTATGTTTCTATTTTTTGTTATTAATTGAAATATTATCAGTTACTATATGTAAATTGCAAGTGAAATATGACAATTGCTTAAAATGGTACTGCCAATGCTATATTCATCTTTCTAGAACAAAAGAAGAGGTGGTACATACCTCAAAAGAGGTGATGGACACCCAATAGCCAAGAGGGGTGGTAAACATTCAAGAGAGTAAGTGGCCAGCTCTGAAATTGTTTGTCATAAAGATGACTCTGGTGCCACACAATTCCAACACTTGCCTGGCAATATTGAAAAGGCAAGCAGAAAAGCACACTGGTCACTAGGGGTGCATAGGAACCAGTGACCAGCCCAACAAAATAAGATGGCATTTGGGGAAAACTATTAGGCCATTCTAGCAGAGATCCTAGGCTTGCAACATGAAAGCTACAAACAACTGATTGGCCAGCTGAAGATCTATTTTATGTGAATTGCACTACTACGATTAGATGGCAAAGGGTTTTTACCCTAGATGAGTGAACCAAAGATGGTGTTCCAAGAGCTAAGAGCCTCATTTTCACATGAACAATGCATAGTCACCTAAAAGCAAGTGGTAATATATGCACTGCAATTGATCATGCAGTCCAGCTAGGCTTACTGGCAGCTTCAGCTGCAACATGAAATGTGCTAGACTGTAATAGAAGTCAATTGACCAGTACAAGATAGCCAGTCAATGGAGTTTAGCATAAACTAATTTCAATTGAACTGACATTTTGAGTAAAATAAAGTTGCAAAATATTTTTATGTTATTGCTTATTTTATTATGCTCACATGCCATTGCTTATAATATTACATTCTATTGTTTACATGCTACTTTTGTAGTATAATGTCTTGTTCATTATATTATGCTCATTATATTTAGTCACCCATGCTCATTATAATGTTTTGCTCATAATAATATACCTTGCTCATGATATAATGTTCCTATTTAGCCCCCTTAGCTTAATTATGTATTATTTAACTAGAATTATGTAACCAGAAGTGTCAAACTTCTAGTTTTATATTTTTCACATAGCTGCTTATGAATTCTAAAATAACTAAACACATAGAAGCGCAAAAACTGTTCTGTTATGGTTCAAAAGTTACAAGTGCTAAAAGTTTGTTTAGAATTTTAGATGACTATGTGATCAATTAGAAAAAACAGCTCAACCAATTTTCTTTGAACTTGTAATGTTCAATTAGAAATTTTCCTGTGCCAGTACATGTATCTTGGCTAAGAAATTGCTTGATGCTAAATGGATTAAATATTTGAAAAACAGGCTTTTTTGCAAAAGTCAAGTAGCTCTTTTGACTTGAAATGAATTGTAAGAATGCTAGGAGTTAAAATTTCATTCTCAGTGTCAATGACTATTATACTTCTAAAGGTCACTATATACTGATTCCAGTTGAGGCATATGATATTTTATGTAAATTAGACAAATCTGTCTGTATTGACAAGCCTCCTGTTAGACCAAATTGTAAAGATGTTTTCTTGTTTGCTATTGACAAAG
This sequence comes from Macrostomum lignano, assembly GCA_002269645.1. Classification (NCBI taxonomy): domain Eukaryota; kingdom Metazoa; phylum Platyhelminthes; family Macrostomidae; genus Macrostomum; species Macrostomum lignano. The sequence goes on along the minus strand of NIVC01002896.1, from coordinate 81,552 downwards.
AGAACTGTAAGTGAACTATACATTATTTAGTTACCCACAATATATTACCAGTTATTAACTTGATCAACTAAAAACATTATTTTAGATGACAAGGACTACTTCTATGACTAGCATCAATGGCACAACAATGGAGCTCAGAAGCTGCTGCCTTCAAACATTGACTATCTACTAATAAAGAAGGCCTACTATATATAACAAAATATCAATAAGCAGGATAATGGTTGGTGCTATATATTTGAGCTAGCTGGCTCTAACTGCTAGACAAGATGGACAAGAAGTATTGTCTGACTTGGGAAGCATATCTCTTATACGAGCTAAAGACCCCTTGGAAATTTTAACCTTATAATAGAGGATTGCATTCAAGTGATAATTAAATGAGTGCAACTCCTTGAAAGTTGGTTTTGACATATTTGTCAAAATAATATTTTTCTTTTATATAAGACTACATCCACACTTTTTCTATAAAAGTCCACCACTATGCACCTTATAGAATATAGATTATGGTTAAGTTAGTTAATTGAGCAAGATAAATTGTTGGCATACAGTTTCTATTGACATTGAAGCATTTAACATTGATATTGAAGCAAGTAAACTTATGGTCATAGCTTGTGACTATGTGAAATATGTAATGCAATGATCAAGTGCCAACAATAGCATAGCAATTTTCTTACATAGTATAATTATCACTTTCACTTAATTGTGTTACTAAATGAACTAATAAGTGTTATTTATTTACTAAATATAGAAGACCAAGTTTGTATGACTTATATTCATATGTTTGATACAATTTGATACAATATGATATAACATAGTATCTGTATCTATAATATATCTATGTTATATCATATTGTATCAAATTGTATCAAACATATGAATATAAGTCATACAAACTTGGTCTTCTATATTTAGTAAATAAATAACACCTATTAGTTCATTTAGTAACACAATTAAGTGAAAATGATAATTATACTATGTAAGAAAATTGCTATGCTATTGTTGGCACTTGATCATTGCATTACAATTACTTGTTGCAGCCTGCTAAACCTATGAATCATAGAAGTAAGTTATTCTAGGTAATCTGAATGGATGTGGTCTATCAAAATTGCTTACTTTATTTCTTTCTATGCAATTGAACTTCTGTGATATATCATATTGGTTAAGATGGCCATCACATTATATGTATTATATATTGCGTGTATATCCTATATCTATATTTGTATAGAAGCAATTGAACACAAGACCATATACCAATATATTTACTCTTTAACTATCAAGAATATCAACTTTATCTTCTTTGCATCTAAAAAGCAACTAGCTAGCTAAAGTATACCAGCTCATTAACTAATTGTCTAATGGAAGTTGAAGATGTCTATCTAGCATATGTCAGAGCAGTAACTAATGAGCAACCTGCACTAAGTTATGACATTGCAAACATTGGTTCCATCAACTGTGTTTGAGTAGTAAGTTTATGCTTTATATTCTGCATTCTATCAAATTAGCATGTATTCACTCTTAGAATGGAAGAGGGAAAAAGAGGGTAGAAAGGAAGAAGGTAGAGGAGAGAATGAAGAGGGAATAGAAAAGATAGGGGGGAAGACAGAAGGGAAAGAAAGAAGAGGGGAGAAAGGGTATGTGGAAAAAGGGTAAATTGCTAAATTGTTTTTGTTTTTTTAGGAGCATTATTCATTTCTGCTGCATTGTATAAAAAAATGATGAAGAGTTATTTTTCTTAGTGCTATATGATCTGCATTACTCAGGAGGTACATATAGAAAGTGATGCTAAATTTAAAGTTGCTGCTGCTGGTAGTAGCAAGTGATGAGGTAAAGAGCAATGCCAAAATTCAAGTTGCTACTATTGCTGATTTATAGATTGAAGACCTAGATGTTTAACCAATCACTGATCACAATTGTCTAGAGACATTTGAGGTACTTCAAAATGGAAGCAATTGGAGGTTCAGTCATTTTTGTTTATTCAAAAGGATACTCATATAGCTATGGTTTTTACTATAGGTATGATGATCATGAATATTACAGATGCACTCAGCATAATCTACATATACTATGCTGTGACCTTAAATTGCAAAGCCAGTGAAGACTTCCAACCAGGAAAAAAGAACCACTGCCATGCAATGTGCACCCATAGCTAATGCTTGTGCTTATAATGCAAGTGTGCACTGTAGTGTTTTGTTTCAGAATGTATTAAAAAGTGATAATTGATAGGCCTATCATACAGACCTTTATAACTTTAATAAAAGTTTATCAACAGCTATATATCAATATTTAACAATGGAAAATAGTAAAATCAAGTATAAAAAGTGGTTGATGGTCGTTTTATCTGCTGCCAGTTTGTCTACTACTCTTTTGTCTGCAAAAATGCAATGCAGTTATTTTGTCTACCAATTAAAAGGATTATATATACTGTATATCTTAAAATACCTAAAGCTAAGATAACAAAATCATTTTTAAAAATACAAATTTATCTAAAAATATTACCCAAGAGACCACCAAACATCGACTTGACTCGACCTATATACTAACTTTTTGTTCATTATGAATAAACTTTGCAATAGGATAGCAAATGCATTATTATCATTAGATGGGGGTGGGGCCAAGGATCATAACAATGCTCATAATAGCCAGCCAATCATGATCATATTTAACTGCAAACTACCTGTCTGGCTACTATTGTCATAAAATTTTGTCAAAAAATAGCTTGACAAGTTAGGCCTATATATCTATACTTTACTTTTTCTTTTTAATAATCATTTTGTCTGCGAGCAGATAAAAAGGCAGCAGACAAAATGACTGCATACCTAAAAAGTTTGTTACTAAATTGACCATTGGTATAATCAAAATGTCCCAAGTTGTTACCAAAGTTATTATTACTAAAATGTCTTGTTACCAATTTGACCTACGACCTAACTACCCTGAGGCATTGCTATATTGGAAGCTTATTGTGTACATAGGTGATGTCTCAGGCAACTTGAGCCACTAGTTGTCTAGCCAACTAAGAAAATAGTAATCTAAAATAAAAAGTAGGCCTCTAGGGTCCAGATTGTGTAGTAATATATGCCAGAACAAGAATCCTATCTTTGCTAAATGTATACCAATATATACCAAAAGCAAAAAATTTCCCTAAAATGTATGCCAAAAATTCTGCCTAAAAATTTCATTCAGTTTTCACAAGTAGAGTTTCCTAAGAAAGGCTTTTGTATGAAAAGTCTTTTTAAAATATTACAAATATTTTCATTTTAAACAAACTTAAATCAAACCTACATAAATAATAATGCAAAATTTATGTTCTCAGCAATTATTTATACTAATTTTATTTATTGTTAATTTTAAAGATGAAAAAAGTTTATCACTGACTTTCTAGACTATATAAATTTTCTATTATTTCACATAAAAAAGTTGTTACTTTACAATTTTCATGCACGACATCAGTATCACCAATACTGGTACACCAAAAAATTGCATGAATTTGTATGCCAAAATTTGTAGCCTATGCCAACTTTGAAAAAGGTCATTTGTATGCCAGAATTTTCTAGCATATATTACACACAGACCACAGTAGTTGGATTTTGAGATTAGTCCAGTTGGCAGTTGATAGGCCTATTTTAGATGTTTCAGTTAATACACGTCTTATATAACAAATATATGAGTGGTCTAGACTTATCTGGTTATAAACATAGTATAGGCCTACCAGTCTCCGTCGACCGTCGCATCTCTTCTTTTCTGATCCAAGATCTAATATGCCGTATGCACACCGACCGGGGGCACGCATTTGTTTCCCGATCGATATTCAGATTGATATTCGAAAATTAACAAAATCTCTGCTCTGCAAAAATATTTTAGAACGCCGTTTGACAGGAAAAAAGTGCAACTTAGAACATTGCAAAAATAAAGTTTCAGCTCGATCCGTCCCTCTGACTCTAAATGGCACCGATTTTCGATGTGCTCCCATTTAAAATAGCTACATGTGATTTTATAAGGCAGATCGATATTCGAGTTCGCTCACTTTGGCTCGACCATTCAACATGAAATTTTACACACTAAAAAGTGCAAACCAGAAACCAATAAATATACAGTTTCAGATCGATCCGTCCCTCTAACTCGAAATGGCACCGATTTTCGATGTGCTCCTGGTGGGTTCGGCCTTTTTAAGCCTGTAGCTTCGGGCCTCAGAACTCAGAAATAAATCACTTAGAACTCTGGCCTCTCACTCCTGTCAGATGGTCAGCCCCATGGTAGCTAGATTGTGGGCGAGCAGCAAGGTCCTATAGCTAGGCGAAGACAGCGAGAGACAAGCAGGGAGAATTTGAAAGGTAGAAATTAGCTAACCCGCGGATTAACTAACTCGCTGCCACCAGTCCGTGCGCCCTGGCTCACCAAACCGGAGCTATCGGAATCGGACTTCCGACTAGAGGGGCACTGCACTTACCTGCCATCTAGTGTCTTTTAGCTGTCTAAAACCAAACCAATCAGAGGACCTATCGGCCGGTAGCCAAGGAATCCACAGAGACTGAAGCGCTCAGATGGGATGCTGTTGCTGATCTTGACTGACGAATTGCCGCCGCTGCTCTTCGCTTGCCGATAGTCGTTGCTGCTCTTAGATCACTGCCGGGAGATATTGATGATGCTTCTTAGGGGGAACTTAGCTGTTGAAGCCGAAACTGCCGGGGAAAGGGGGATCAGGTCGGCAGGACCAGAAGAGGAAGCAGCAGGGCAGGGAAGGTCCCGGAGGAGGCGGGTTACTCGAGCGCGGGTCGAGTTGCCGCCTTTTATAGCTCTCATGCGGCCGATTTGTTATAACGCACGCCGAATTTTCCGATTGGCTGAGAGCTTTTGTTAAAATAGGCGCCGAATTTTCTGATTGGTCGAGCCAGGGGCAGTTAGGTCGACTCTGATTGGCTGAGCTCAAGACCCCAAAACCCACCCCACCAGGTGGCCTTCAGACCCCAGGGAAGTTGACAGGTGCGGTCATAAATCATAAGCAAAACATAATAAAAGTCACTTGTCTAGACATCCTGGCGCCAAAAGTGACAGCAAAACGCCCATAAATCCAAGGAGAAAGCAACAGAGTGAGTGGGGAGAAAGCTGGAAAGACCTCTTTGACCCAGACAGGCTGGAGCCAAAAGTGACAGCTAGACGGCCATAAATCACCAAAAACAGAAAAAAAACCACAAATCTGGGGGTCAGAACGAGGTTGAAAACGTTCCTTCCAGAAGTTTTGTTCTATTCTGACAGGAAACGTTATTTCTTTCTCATAAATTTTACGCATGAAGGCAACAACGTTGTTTGGGACTTGGAGCTATATGAGAATTAACTTACTTATAAATTAAGACTTATAGCAGGGGGTCAACAGCCCTCGGCCCCAGGGCTTCCAGTTAATTCGGCGACAAGCTAATTTGGCGACAACCAATTCGGCGACAAGTCAGTTCGGTGACAGCCAATTCGGCGAATGCTACGAAAGCTACGAAACTAGAAAACGAAATTTAACATATTGCTATTCATCCTTGCCATTTAAATAAAGGTTTGTTTTAACCATGCCAAATAACACGTTTTCAAAGAGGTTAAATGTACGCCCAGTCTACGAGTCGCATTTTGACGCATTAATTATTTATTAGAGAAGTATGCATGCACATCATATTTAATTTACGATTTTATTTGTCATTGCATGTACAACTCATTTTATGTTGACGATCAAGCAAATTAATGGATTGTGCGAGTGTAAAAGTTAGTCTAAAACGTTTAAAAGTTTCAAAGCTAAAAAGTTTTTAAAATTGTTTAAAAAGTTTAAACTAGGTGGAGTAGGCCGTACAACAATATAAAACTTAATCAGTTTGGGCCATTCAGCAAGCTGCACGCGTCTAGCAAGCCTTCGGCGGTCCGCGCTCCTGACGTGTATTCGCCCCAGAAGCGCTGGTACTGTTGTTCCATTCGACGATAATTTGGTCTTCGTCGCCTTCGCTGATCGAGACTATCTGGGCCTCTTCGTGCAACAGCCGCACCAGCAGGTAAAATTGAAGTCGACCGCGCTGTGCTCTGGCATTCAGCTTCCTGTGCCACCCTTCGGTGTCATTATTTGTGCGCACGTCCTTCTTGAAAACACTGAGTTCCCGGATGCTCCAGATTGTGCTTCGCAGCCATGTAGCCTGCACATAGTCGCACAAAAGTTGTAGAGGCTCCAGCTGAACTACAGTTCGTAGCCGAAAAAACTGCTGACTAATTTCTTCATGTGAAAGAAACGGCAGCGACATTAATTTTCGGCACACAGACTGTACTTCAAAGTCAGATACGTACAAATTTTGCAGTCCAGAGCTTTGAATGTGGCGATAGATTGCCTGTAAAACGCATGTGTTTGATGACACAAGTAAATTTAAGCAAGCAAAACTTATAGTACAGTAGGGTCTGTAACAGTAATCTGTTTAACAGTATCTGTTAAAGGTCCCATTCAAAGTTCTATTTCATTCTCTTACACACCTGCGTATAGTGAAAAACACAGTCTCTAAGTTGAGCATCTGGAAACTGCTGTCTGACAGCTCGCCAAGCTGCAGCCTCGAAATCCATGACAGCAGCTGTAGGTTGTGCATGTGGCACAAGACTGCGGACAGCAGCAAGCAGCTCATTTTTACTTTCGATCTTCGCTTTGTATATTTTAAAAGCTAACTTAACTTTGTGTTCCCTTTTTTCATTATACTTTGTACAGCAGTCGTGTGATTTGATAGCTTTATTTGATAGCGGTTGTGAATGAGCTTTTGAGTGGAACACAGTTCATTGTGCATGTAATGTACATACGATCCGATGTTGATTTTGAAATCCGAGTAAACATGCAAACTCAAACTCAACGCAATGGCCCCTCATGTCGCCGAACTGACTGTCGCCAAGTCAACCTGTCGCCGAATTAACTGGTTCCCGGCCCCAGGGCCAGATCCGGCCCTTCCAATCCGGCCCCAAGGCCCTCGGTTATCTAGCATTGCATTAGGCCCCACTCAAGAAATTCCTGGATCCGCACCTGGCTGATGGAGTATGAGAGTTTGTAAAGGAAAATTATAACAAAAAAACTGTGCGATTGCACGACCGATGAGATGCACGATTCGTAATTCCTAATATACGATTACCTAGTATGCTTTAAGAAACAGTCTAGATCCTAGATGTTCTCGTAAAATTAAAAAAGCGCTGTTTAAATTCACTACGTAATTTGCAGTTGCTTCGTTCGTTCAGATCGAAAATAAGTTTTGGCAGCTCGAACAGATAAAATTTCATGTTGAATGGTCAAGCCAAAGTGAGCGAACTCGAATATCGATCTGCCTTATAAAATCACATGTATTTTAAATGGGAGCACATCGAAAATCGGTGCCATTTCGAGCCAGAGTGACGGATCGATCTGAAACTGTATATTTATCGGTTTCTGGTTTGCACTTTTTAGTGTGTAAAATTTCATGTTGAATGGTCGAGCCAAAGTGAGCGAACTCGAATATCGATCTGCCTTATAAAATCACATGTATTTTAAATGGGAGCACATCGAAAATCGGTGCCATTTAGAGTCAGAGGGACGGATCGAGCTGAAACTTTATTTTTGCAATGTTCTAAGTTGCACTTTTTCCTGTCAAACAGCGTTCTAAAATATTTTTGCAGAGCAGAGATTTTGTTAGTTTTCGAATATCAATCTGAATATCGATCGGGAAACAAATGCGTACCAGGGGGGGGGGCACACCTGCACACACTAACGGATCAGATTTAAGTTTTTAAAAAAATAGTAGTTAGTATAAAAAACTCAAGATTTACGTCTGGAATCTATAATTTTCATATTTTTTGGCTTCAACAAATTTCCTTGGCAGAAACTATACTGCTATGCCTTTGAGAGAGTAATTTTCAAACTCTTCCTCGCGTATATGATCCAGTTAAACCAGGGGTCGGCAACCTCCGGCCCGCAAAGACTTTCTATGCGGGCCGCGCAAACTTCCTTTATCTTCATTATTATAATCCGGCCCGCACCTTTATTGTAACTGCATTGTTTAATCCAAAAAAGTTTTGTGCACTAAAAATGGGTAATTTCTTTCCTCAATTGCCAACTTTAATGACAAAAAGTAATGAGACACGAACTGAGTATAAGTGGCTGTTTACAAAGTCTAGACTAGGCAACACACCAGTTAAAACTTGAATAAAATAGAAATACGGGAACTGACGGCGAAGGAAAGTGAGATGGCGACGGGCTAACAACGGGGGGGGGTACAAATGTAGTAATGTACTAAAGACCCAGGGGGCAGATTCTGGAGGGTAAAGACCCAATGAGGGGGGGCGAAGTAATCGAGGGGGGCGGAGTAATCGATGGGGCAACCTAGCTGTGGCCCGTGGTCTTGAACTGAAAACCTCATCTGGCCCTCAAGTGGAAAAGGTTGCCAACCCCTGAGTGAAACGGACATTTCGTCAAACTGGCATTTTGTCAACCGGGCATTTGTTTCAAGCCAGAATTATGTTTAATGTTAACAAGTGTCATGATAATTTTGTTTGAAGCATATGTTTGTTTGATATTTCGATAGAGAAGTACAGATAAAGTTACAAAAGCACAAAATTTAAAGCACAGCCTATAGTGTCTTGAGCCATGGTTGGTTGGTTTTAAAAAGTAATAAGTGAATAGCTATAAAATTCCTATTTAAGAATACAGCCCACATTAACAGTCACAAAGGGAAAGTAATGCGCTCGTATAAGATAAAAATGCAGTTAAAATGCCTTCACATGACATGTCCAAAATAAAAAGAGGGAAGTCACAGCCATAAAGCTTAAACCGCCTCAAATGGATCGACGTTTGGCGCCCACTATACCGCTGCGCAGGCGTTGAGGAGCTGCAAGGGCTGGAACCCTACGATGGAGTAGGCCTGTGAGGCTGTACGCAGGTCCTGGTCACGCTGCTGCACCTCAAAGAGTTGCCGCGGATTTCTCACTGCTGTGTGCGAGAGAAATCCCCACGACGGCTGCCTGCTGGCCCGCTGTCGAAAGCAGAAAGCAGTTCCGCGAGGCGCGGTTCAGGTTGCAGATACTTGCGCGTTTAGCAAAGCCCAAATGGCCAGCCTTCGACGGCGTTGTTAGTTCTCTCGAACTGGTTGAAGGCCGAGAGCTCGACGAGCGACCAGACGCAGCTGCATGCACATCCATGGACGTACGCGGGCGACGTAGGTGTGCAGCAGGGTGGTAAATTTGTAGTTTTCGTTTGTCGCTGTTGTGGTTGGCCGCACGTTGGTGTAAGCCTCCACTATCTCATACGCAGGCAGACACGGCACCGCCATCAATTGCCTGCGCAGCTGGCGCGTAGCAGCATTGTGTTTGTAGCACAGGCTGCCAGTGCTGGCCGAGGCTGCCAGTGCTGGCTCTTCCTGCAAGTAATGGAAAAGGCAGTCTTTTGGCACTATTGACGGCAGCAATTCGTGCAGTGCCTGCCAGACGGCGGCCTCAAAGTCCAACATGACGGACTCTAAGACAACGTGGTCGCAATGGCGCAGGTGCCCGAAGACTGCTACGTACGAGCTCGTAGTCCTGCTTGGACTGGCTGGACATTACCATGAAGCACAATAGCTGTACTTGCAAACAGCAGATGCCGCCGCGAGGTGCCTTGCACTCTGACGTCACTGATCAGAAAGTTTGGAGGTAGCGCCCCACAGTCCAATTTAAAGAATGCTGAAAGTATCGCACCAATGTTGCGGGCACAGTGAAATCATTTCCTGCAGCTGTCGCAGTCGAGTCCGTCCTCGCCGTCCTTGATGCCCTTTCGGCAAGTAGGGCATCTCGGAGCTCGCCGACGCCCGCGAGGCATTTTGCAACTGCACGATGCAACCTCACGGCGCAAAGGCACGACCGACACTGCATGAGGACCGATCATTTCTACGAAAAGTTACTTCCAGGGAGTGTACATGTAAAATGTACAATGTTTAGTTTATTATGTACAATGCTAAACTAAAATCTAGTCTAAAACTCTAGATGACATATGCTTATCGCTCACCCACTCCTCCGCGCACCAACCCCACCTCCTTTCTTTTGTTCGAAATCAATCATGCATGTGACAGCTTTATGACCCCTATCTCTCCAAGCATTTTCTCGCCTGTTAGATAACCCCCATCATAAATCATTTTTCTCCGCTGCGCCCCAACTCCAATTTATTGTCCAATCATTGTTGCTTGGTAACGGAGGTCAAGGACAGGTCACAGCCTTCAATGTCACGCATCACGCTCACGTGGTCGCGTGACGCATGATCTCAGGGCTATAAATAGGAGCCTGTTTTTTTGCCCTGAGAGGCAACTTTACTTTACACCCTGCTGCTTTCGGGCGTACGTCTTCTTGCCCTGCACATCACACTGGTTTTCGGTTCCTTGCGTTGTTCTGTTTTCTCGTGAGACCGAACCTTCCTCGGGAGACTCAGCACCCGAATCGGCGGCGATCTCTCTCTATGACAAAGTCAATCGCCTCTAAATATGTTGTTTGCCCCAAGATCCTCAGGATCTCCCCCCGCTAACTGTCCTTTCCTATCGTTTTTGACTTTCCCTAACACCCACCCCAATCCGAGACTTCTGGATCGTCCGTGACTGCAGCCGTCGCCGTGACCATCCGACGACCACCGCGCCGAACAGCCCTGCCCGTCACCACCCCCTGCCGCACCGAACCCATCTAGGCGAAAAGACATCAAAATGGCGTTACCTACTATCCATCTTTGGGATCCTGGGGCTTAGGAGGGAATTGTAGTCTAAAATCGCTCACCAGCTAAAATATCCCCCTATGCAAAAGTCCTCGTTTCCAGCACTGACTAGGCTGTCCTTGTATGCCTCGCATAGAGTCCCTTAATCGGCCATTTCTACTCGTAGTACAGCTGGGTTCAAGAACCTTCGTCTGTTACAGACCAAAAGTCTCGTCTCGTTAGTGGCCCACTGTCTAGATAATGGGATCTAGTCTAGAGGACAAAGTCTAGAGGATGAGGCCTGGTGGTTGTACCCTTCAGCGCCAGAGCCCAAGGGTTGCACAGGTGTTTTCGTGCAGCCCGGGTCACGTAATAACTAAGTCCATATCGACAATCGTCTTCACGAGAAAAGCTGATGTCGATTTCGCTAGCTAACTGCGCATGCCGAACTTGAAATATACGTAGCCGTCTTCAAACACAGTGCATTTTTGTGTCTGCGTTCGAGTTCAAACATTGACCACTGAGATTCCCTTGATAATCTATACAGTATTGGCTAGTTCCTATATTACATCTAAGTAAAATTATGCGTTTAGTTTTCCATTAAAATGCTGCGCAAGCTTACGGTATGACACTGTACAATACTCTAAAGTCTATGTAGCAAAATTAGATGCGAATTAGAAACAGCTGTACGTACTGTAGGAACGAAATAAAAATAACGAAAGTACACAGAAGCCACAAAATAAAAGTCATCTATGCAAACATTAAAATCTGCGTGTCAAAAACTAATTATTAAAATTCGACGAATCTTTAGGTGAAGTGTCATTTTTAGACTTGAAACTCTTATCGATGTGCTTGAGCATTTTGTTTTTAGCTCGTATCTACCACAGGGGTCGGCAAACTCCGCCTCGCGAAGCCCCCGGGTCCTTTGAAACTTCACAATAGCAATCCGGCCCGCTTAGGTTCATGTCTCAACTTTTAACGTCTCTTTTCTCTCATCTCCTCTCTCCTCTCTCCCCTCTCTCCCTTCCTCTCATCTCTCCTCTTTATCTGGCCCTTGTGGTAAAAAAGTTTTCCAATCTCAGATCTACCATTTTCTGTCGTTTTACCGCTCTGAACAGTTTGCACCATTGGAACGATTCTAATTATCGACCGTGGCCTATTGTGCTTTGAGTCTGCAGCTGTTCTTTTGTTCTTAACTATTTAAATGATTACTTCACGCTAAAGCAATGCGCTCCTATGTACAATAGATAAATTTAGCTTTGAGTAATTCCTCTAGATACGAGTATCTCTACGGATTATTAGATTGGCCTAAACATCCGTCTCCAAGACGTCGCTAGCCAAGTATCTGACGTTGCCGCTGCACGGCCGACGCTTTTGACTCGCCGACTGCGTCCTGCTTGACTCGTCGTCGCCACTGAAGCCGCTGCCGATGCCGCTTCTCCTTGTTGTCGGTGGCGCCTCCGAAAACTTTCTGGGTCTGCTGGCAACTGCCGTAGTTGCAGCTGGCTTACCGCTCGTCCCGCCGCTGATCAGAGACGGATGAGTTCGCCTAGGCCGGCGGCGCCTTTGACGCCTTACCAAGACCGGAACTGGTTGGCTCTGAGTTGCTTCATCATCGGCTGGCAGCCTCTGGAGTTGGTGGAGCTTTTGAATGCAGGCTTTCGATTCTGCAGGGACAGCTGTAGAATCAACTATGGTCGCGTCTTGCTGTGGGCTGCTTCTGCAAGACATGGAAACACGTAAGCTAAAACATGAGGACGGGATAATCAATACACTTTAATAGAAATTTTTGTCGTCTAGCAAAAATACAAACTATGCGTAGATTGACACTGAATCCCTGAACACTGAATTGATACTGACACTGAATACATGTAATCGCGGACAAAGGATGGATAATCGATCCTTGAATATAGACTGAGAGTGAATGACCACTCTTGATTGAGAGTTAAAAATGAGCAGAATTGAGCGAATAGCGGACTGGGTTAAGAGTGAATCACAGACACTGCATTGAGAGTGAATCACAGACACTGGGTCGAGAGTGAATCACAGACACTGCATCGAGAGTGAATCACAGACACTGCATCGAGAGTGAATCACATACACTGGGTCGAGAGTGAATCACAGACATTGCATCGGGAGTGAATCACAGACATTGCATCGGGAGTGAATCACATACACTGGGTCGAGAGTGAATCACAGACACTGCATCGGGAGTGAATCACAGACACTGCATCGAGAGTGAATCACATACACTGGGTCGAGAGTGAATCACAGACACTGCATCGGGAGTGAATCACAGACACTGCATCGAGAGTGAATCACAGACACTGCATCGAGAGTGAATCACAGACACTGCATCGGGAGTGAATCACAGACACTGCATCGAGAGTGAATCACATACACTGTGTCGAGAGTGAATCACAAGCCACTGCATCGAGATTGAATCACAGACACTGCATCGAGAGTGAATCACAGACACTGCATCGAGAGTGAATCACAGACACTGCGTTGAAAGTGAATCACAGACACTGCATCGGGAGTGAATCACAGACACTGCATCGAGAGTGAATCACAGACACTGCATCGAGAGTGAATCACAGACACTGCATCGGGAGTGAATCACAGACACTGGGTCGAGAGTGAATCACAGACACTGCATCGAGAGTGAATCACAGACGCTGCATCGAGAGTGAATCACAGACACTGGGTCGAGAGTGAATCACCAATAATGGATTGAGATTATTGAGTCACAAACTTTGTAAATTGTTTATTTTAAAGTGCAAATCGATGTAGCTAGAATTCTCAAGCCCAAGACTCGGAAGCAACTCACCTGGGCGCTATCTGATTGCGCACCGCAGCCGATTCGGTGCAGTCCAACTCGGATAAGTTGGCGCTGGTACTGCTGTAGAAGCCATTCCAGGCGCCATCCAGCTCAGACACTTTAGTGGCCGTGTCGGAAATGGTTTCAACTTTGTCCGGAATCCGTTTCGAATCGCCAACCGAATTCGGAGAGCCGGATGTCTCGCTGGGCAGCAGCTGAGTTGTGCCTTCAGTACTCACGGATGCCTTTAATGACCCTAGCTTATGCGCTTCGCTCTGCTGCTGTTGCAAGATGGTCGGTCCAAATGTACGTTGTTGCTCCATTGTAGTTGCGATTTTCAAGCAAGGAAAACAGGCAGTTTCGCGACCAATTCTTGGCTCAGCCAATCTCCGCTGCGATGACTGAGACTGCGGCTGATGCAGCTGACGGTGTCGCTGTAGAATCAGCTGCAGATCGGGTGGCATGGAGTTTAAGGAACTGCTTCGCCGTGGAGGCACTGGACCCTTGGACTCTGAGGCGTCTGCGACAGGCGGTGGCAGCGACGGTTTCGACGACTTTGGCGAAAGGTACGAGTGACTCCTCGCCAGACTGAGCAGAGTGACTGACTTGGATGCCTTTGGCTTCCGCAGCGGGCACAGCGGGCTTGAAGCAGCGGGCACTGGGGTAGAGGCGGTAGCAGGAGGCAGTGGTGGCAGCTGCTTAGGTGGACGATCTGTGAGGCTCTTTTTCAAACCAAATAGAGCAAATGACTTGACCATCATTGGCTTCTGAGCCATAGGCCTGTCGGCTTTGCTAGTATCCGTTGCGTCTCGACTGGAAGCGGTAGCCGTTTGACGGCCTGACTGGGAGTTTGAACGGCACTTACTCGGGGCCATGGCCAGGTCCCGCACCCGGCTCAAGGCGCTGCTGCTGCGTGGTCGTTTGTCCGATCGCTGAACAGTTTTGAATGCCTTCAAAAGATCCCGACTGCCCTTGATGACGTCGTGCGACATGGCCTTGCTGCGCAGGCACAAGTCTTTGAGCAGTCTCGTCGCCTCGCGGTAATCCAGGCTAGATACATCGATATTTCTAAGCGTATTTAATTCAAGGTTAAGCGCTGTGAGCAGCTCAGACTTGAGTAGGTCGAACAATCGGCCACTGTAGTTGCTGTGCAGCTCCAAAATGAGCAGAGCCGAGCAAAGCTTTCTTGATAAACCAGCTGCAGATGAGGCGGCTTCAGACGACTGTCGCTGTTGCTGCAACATCTGCTGCAACTGCTGGCTCTGGGCAATCAAAAGGTCGCTGCACTTGTCCAATAATGTCTCAGTCTGCTCTTCCGATCGATTATTCATCTGAACACTTCACGTTGGACTTGGCTAATTATTAATAACTAATCAATGACACGGTCTGTGCTCGACACTTGCTGTACAAAATCGATAGGTAAGCTAGATAATCTATATGTTAATTTCGAATGTTCAGACAACTGTTGCAAATACGAGCTACCGTCTACAAGTTACTGCGATATTATTGAATACCATTTTTAGCGTCCCATTGGAGTTTATGGCTTAAATCTCGAGTAATAACCTAAGGAGTATCGATTCATTTGCTTTACGGCCCAAAGGCGCTTCCTCAGTTATAGGTCACGTTTCTTACAGGGGTTAGGGATTAAATGCACAGTCGTTTCGGTGACAGTCACTTCAGTTACAAGCAAAAGTCACTTCGGTGACAAGACTAGACCCTGTGGTGACATCGCGTTTCGGTAACAAGCATAGTTTCATCTTGGATACAAAAATCATTTAGCGTTGACACCTAGTAGATGTTTAAAAGGTAATGCAAAAACTAGTAAGTAGGATTTAAGTTTGTTTTGTTTATTTGCTCTTAAAATGTGCCAATCTAATTTTGTGCAGATCGTTGTGAGAGTTCATCATCGAAATATTCTAGTTGCAGTTCCGGTTTGTAATTCAATTTGCAATAAAAATTAAAAAAATACTGTAAAGGCACAAAGCTCACACGGATATTCGCATTTAATAAACTGTACAGTAAAACGTACAGTTACGTATACAAAAATAACACATGTTCGTTGCAATTTTTCCTAGATATCTTCCGACGGAAATCTAAAAAAATTGTAGATTTTAGTTCAGACATAAAATAGCAATTCTTTGTGGGTTTTCCATCCAGGAAATGACCACTCACTGAATTTTCCATTTTTCATCAAAACGACCTTGCATGTCTTACAGTACATTTAGCTACACGTACAGTCAGTGGAGGCTGCGCCAACGAGTAATTAGGCGATTTCGCCTTAGATGTAGCTAACTCGATACTCTCGCTGGTCTTGGCGATCTCAGTATATACTTTAGACTATAGCTATTCTGGTCAAAGGAATACATAAACAAAAGATCTCTCACTCATCGCAACAAGTATGTGCCATACGAAGTCGAAGTCATCACCCGCGCGGCAGGTCAGAGGCCGCATCAGGCGCGCCCTTGCGTAGAGCGCGGCGTTGGTCTCGCTGCCTGGACCGCTGCGTACTCCGAACGCCGCAAGCAGCATGGCCGCATGTGTAGCGTCCAGCTGCCTCTCCAAAGCAACCGTCAGGGTCCAGGTCTCGGCGTTTTACAACAGGACAGTCTCAACGACTGCCTGAAACAGCCGAGCCCTGAGCTCATCATCCAGGACCTCAGAATTAAGTATGAAGCGCACAGAACGAAACGCGGCCCAGGCCAGTCCTCGTCGTCTCACCAGGTCGTCGGCAACGTCCGGCACGAGGCCGCCGAGGTACAGGAACCGCTGGCAACGGGTAAGCATGATTGCCTCCCCGGCAGCGTCTCGGCAGTTGATCTCGGCAGGCAGGTTGGAGGTCACCGTGAAGACCACCGTCTTCCGCGCGTTCAGCATGAGGCCGACTCGCGATGCTGCCGCCGTCGGGCCATCCAGCAGCCACTGGGCGCCTTCAGCCGTCTATGACAGCAGCGCGAGGTCGTCCGCGTAGCCGGGAACGGAGAGCCGCTTCTCCGGGTGCCGCCGACTCGTGCGTCTTCTCAGCTGGAAACCGTCATCCGGGTCGGGCAGGCCGGTCCTCAGCACCCAATCCAATGCTAGCACACGACGTGCTGAAATGGTCCGACAGTCCATCTGGCGTCATCACCGAAGTGGTCGTGTCCTGGTACATCGCCATGACGGTGGAAATCAGTTGCTTCAGTACATTGTACGCGTGAAGCACGAGAGGCAGCGCGCCGCGAACCAACGAGTCAAAAGCCTTGAGGGAGTCAATGAAGATCACCACGAAACTTGACTGATGGATGCGCGCCTCTTCGATGATGGCGGCAGAGGGCCAGGATGTGCGTCACTGTACTGCGATGTGGGCGGAACCCGTTCTGCTCAGGGCGCAGAAACTGGTCCAGCACAGGCTGCAACCGAGCTGGCAGCACGCGGTTGAACAGCTTCGCGGCGCAGGACGCGGCGAGATCCCCCTGTGCTCCTCCTTCCGTATCGTGCCTAGCTTCTTCGTAATCGCAACGATGTGCGCGTTTATCCTCTCGCGGGGCGCGGCACCTCCAGAGAGGACATTGTTCATCACGCAGGCCACCTCAGTGTCGACCCTCATGACTCGCAGCGCCTCGATAGGCACCTCGTCTAGTCCGGGGGCGCAAACTCCCGGCGCCTGGCGAGCGAACTGCACTACGTCGTTGCTGGTCACTGGCTGAGTGCTGAAATCCTCCTGCGACGGCAGCGTTGTCTCGAGTGGCAATAGCATCGCTTCCGGCAGAGGCGGTGGCGGCGAGTTGACAATATCAGCGAAGAAGTCGCGCAGTTCGTTTCTGCGCGCCTCTGGTGTATCGCCGGTCAAGTTCAGCGCCGTTTTCTTCTTGCGCCAGTCGGGGCGTTGATTGTGGGCCAGACGAGCCGATTCCGTTGGTCGAGCCCCGCCGAGGTGACGCTTTGGATGGCATCGTCAACAGCGGCTTGCTGCCGCCTGGTGTAGGCGTCTGTCAGGGCTTTCTCGGCCTCGGCCGTCGGTCGCCTGGTCCGTCGCAGCCTATCGACTGTCCGCCTCGCCTCCTGAACCTCCTTTGTCATTCGCCCAGACCGGGAGACTACAGACTGCAGGTTGCATCAGTGGCAGCGTCTTGCTAGAGGCTGTCGCCACTGCCGCGCTTATTTCAGAATAGTTGCCGGTGCTCGCGGACTCTCCCAGTGCGGCGGCGAACGCCTAGACAAACTTGCCGCGGGTACTGGAGTCTCACAGTGCCCTGTAGTAGCGGCGTGGGGGTCGCTTGGGAGGCTTGTAGAGCGGGTCCCGGGTGCGAAGGTTGCAGAAAAGCAGGCGATGGTCGGATCGGATGGACAGCGGGGCCATCGTGTTGCAGTCTGTCACCCGTTGAGACTTGTATTCTGTTTCTGATAAAAGAAGCCACATGCATACCGAGCAGGCATGAATAACTAAGGTAAACAGCATTTAGGTCGCGAAAACTTGCGGCCACTTTTCACGCATAGTCTTTGGGTCCGCTACGATTTTGGCCCTTTTTGAAGATTGTAATTAGGCCAAAGTCCAGCCTTACAGGACACGTGGATAGGGACATTGTAGGTAGGAGAACCATTTTCGCTGACCACCCTACTTCAATGCTCGGCCAAATGAAACAAATGCATTTCGACAATTTTCTGATTGATAAATTACAGCAAGCTTTTAAAATGGAGGCAAATTTTATTTTTAAAAAAGCGAACTCGGTAATAAATCGATGCTTGAGTATCTACGAGGGTATATAACAAAAGTTTAGTCACTCGTACAACAAAGAAGACACACGTTCAAACTTAGTGAGCTGCGTTATGCTTATGCGTTATGCTGATCAGCGATACTGCTAAAAATGAATGTAAAAAGATAAAACACGCAAAAATATCTGTTATAATTAGGATTAAAAAACTATGAGCCTATGTGAAGAGCACAACTCTAAAGTATATAGTGTCAAAAGGACAGTTAGATGTATATATCACAATGGTGCACAAGGATGCACTGCTCTGGAATATTAACAAGTCGCTAAAAATGGCGTCACGAATCATGAAAGAACAACCAAAAACAGAATGCTCAAGAGCTGAAAATAACTTAATATTCTGCTTAGTACGATCTATAAAAATATGATTTTTGTATTGGTGAATGTGCCGTTCGTTAATCAGGAACACTGCGTCCTAAGCAAACTCTATCGGAAATGACAATCAAGTGATCAAAGATTCCAACACACCCTCGCAACTATTCTTAGCCACGTTAATTTGGAAGGAAATCGGCAATTTGATGAAGGCATGGAGAAGACACGTTGAGCCTGACGATAAGGAAAAATCGGGGCAGACGTAACACACCTGTGTGCGTGTGTGTAGCTGCTTCCCTTCTAACTTAGGGTCAACTGCTTCCAGGACTGACTTTAAATTCCCGTCTGGTTCTTTACTTCTCAATCTATCATATTTTAACCGAAAATTTTACAGAGCTCGTGAATTCGAAACAAGATTTAATGACGGTCAATGATTAAACAACATTATTGATCTCCGATGTCCTGCAGTCTCCATTATTTCGATTTCATTCTATTCCGAAGGCGTCTCCGAAGAGATATAAGCGGTTGGCACGTAGCCAGACTCGGACTTGTCCAGTCGAGACACTAGAGACCATTCATCGTCCCATCTGAGCAGTAGGACCTGCTCGCCAGCTGTCACTGACAGGACGCTGGACTGGGCGTCGTCTTTGAAGTCGTAAAGCAGCGAGACAATTGTGTCATAGGCCGGCTCCGGTGGCTCATCTACTGCTGGCGCAATGGACATAGGACGTCCTGGATCAGCTGTTGCAGGCGCAGGGTTCTCATCAGGCGCAGGGTTCTCATCAGGCGCCGGGCTCTCATCAGGCGCCGGAAGAGGTGGTCTCGCAGGAGTCTCAGGAGGTGACATAGCAGCATGAGCTTCATAGCTTACATGTATGGCAGCTTTATTCGCGTCTGCAATTTTTTGTCAATTAGAAACTACGATGTATTTTGAGATTAAATCACATAACGAACTGATACAGCTTTAATATAGTTGGCTATATTAAAGCTATATCAGGCCATGTAATCCGGGATCTAGCTCAGTGCACCCAGGATCAACATCTGCATTGCGTACGGGATTAATATCAGTGCATCCGGGATCAGCATCAATAATGCATTTGGGATTAACGTCAGTGCATCCAGTATCAACATCAGCAGTACATTTGGGATTAACGTCAGTGCATCCGGGGTCAGCATCAATAGTGCATTTGGGATTAACGTCAGTGCATCCGGTATCAACATCAGCAGTACATTTGGGATTAACGTCAGTGCATCCGGGGTCAGCATCAATAATGCATTTGGGATTAACGTCAGTGCATCCAGTATCAACATCAGCAGTACATTTGGGATTAACGTCAGTGCATCCGGGTCAGCATCAATAATGCATTTGGGATTAACGTCAGTGCATCCAATATCAACATCAGCAGTACATTTGGGATTAACGTCAGTGCATCCGGGTCAGCATCAATAATGCATTTGGGATTAACGTCAGTGCATCCAGTATCAACATCAGCAGTACATTTGGGATTAACGTCAGTGCATCCGGGGTCAGCATCAATAATGCATTTGGGATTAACGTCAGTGCATCCAATATCAACATCAGCAGTACATTTGGGATTAACGTCAGTGCATCCGGTATCAATATCAGCAGTGCATCTACCCTTAGCCAACAGTGGCATCTGGAGCAACAACCAAGCATAATTTACCGTTCCGTATTACAACCGGATTTTCCTCGTTTTCGTCAACGGTGCTGTAGACAGCGTCGACATCAAATTCATTGGTTTCGAATTCGTCACGGAAGGGCTGCCGTCGATTAATAAGCGTACCACCGATCTGGTCAGACGCGCTCATGGCCTGACGCAGCTCGGATTCCACAACTGAAGCGTCCCCAAGACTTGGATTTGCTTTGTAAGCCTCAAAAAGAGTCTTTAGGCCGGTTCTGTGGAGAAATTAATGAAAAATGTATACTAATGGAAGCAGAAGTCTATTAAAAATTATACACTCGCAACAGTAAAATGCAATAGTGTAGCGTTACATTTTCCTCTTCAGCTTCTCAGCTCCGTCAACGGAATCGCCAGCATCGGTCGGGTTTCCCGTCGGAGCAGCGTTGGAAGCTCCTGCAGCAGGCAGCGACTTTGAGGCCTGGCGTAACATTGGTTCAATGCATGTATTGGATCGATTGGGGCAAGCTACTATAACAGATACCCATGAATTTAGCATAGCAAAGTAGAAGTACGCTAGATTTGGAGCAGCTGAATTTTTGCTACCGATTCGATCCTGAGTGACGTTTTAATCATGTTATAAAAAGTATAAGAGAGAATCAGCTTCTGACAGTTCGTGTAACATTTAACTTGTTGCCTTAGGAAGCCATTTGCTTGAGTCTAAACGAAGGAGAAACGACTGAAAAGCTCTAAGAATGGAGCCCAAAGTAATGCTGGGACCAGTCAGACTGCCATAGGAATTCCCCGACAGAGAGCCTAAAGATGGGATGTCTCGGCATTTGTATTCGACAGGTCCGAAATGTTGTAGCTGGTTTGGTCTGGAGGCTACACCTGACAGTACTGTACGATACTGCGCAATAGTAAAAAATAGAGACGCATTAGTAAAATTTGTTGGATATCTAAATGTAACAATCGGTCTTTAAAGACGATGTTGGTTTCTCTCACCGTTACAACCGGCCGGGTCAGAGTCCCAGCGGCTGCAGTGGCCGGTTCCTCCAGGACCATGTCGTTTGGCAAGGGCTCGTCGCTGGCTGTGATGCGAACAAACGTCGCAGCATCCGCCTCAGCATCGATGCGATTAACCGAGGCCGACATGCCGGTGGCGGAGCGAGTCTGCTCAGCCAGGGTGGCGGTCTCGGCATCGGCGCAATCCACCATGGCGTTGCGGCTGACGGTGCAAAAATTGCGCTGGAGCATCTCCAATCGGTTGAGCTGCTCGAGTAGATCGGAGTGGTAGTACTGCCGCTGCAGTTCGTTGAATTCACCGAGGGCTCCTGTGTAAAAAAAGCATAAATATTAGAAAAGACTTAATGTAGCTACACTAAAAGTCTGGATAAATAAGAGGGGCTTATACTGGGTGGCCGTAGCCCAGCGGCCCAGACCAGGTCACATTGATTTGGGGCTAAATTGGAATCTCGGCTTGGCTCTGCTCGTGCAATTAACGCCCTTGACATCCAACTCCCAAGGCACAGTGAAGTGCAAATGCCTAACGATAAATAAAGTTAGGGCCGCTGTACAATCCTGTGTGAGTGTGAGCCTGTGCGTATGACTGTGTACAGGGGAGTCGTCGGAAGGGGCAGTAATACCTCTCGCCGGTTGTGTAACAATGTCGCTTCAAGTGCGCCATGGTGCACACAGCCCCTTGCTTCTAATATAAAGAAATATAAGAATGGTCTGATACTCGAATGAAGCAAGTGTTGGGTTTTACGATCGTATGATAAAGTATGATAATGATAAACTAGCACTGAGCATTTTGTAGCAAAATAGCTAGGAAAATTACTTAGTGTTTTTGCTTCACTGTTTGGATCTCATTAATGAATTCCGGTTGAGCTGTCGCACACTTATTTCTTAAAAGTTTTTCTAAATCTCTTGCTCTTCATACAATAGCGCGCATGTCGACGGTTCTATGTAAAAGGGCTGACAGGGATTGCTCTAGAAACGTGCATGCTTTTAAAATGTTTGGTTGATTAATGATACTACGAGAAAAAATCTATGATTGATTAAATCGTTTTGAGTGTTTGGAACAATTAGATTTCTATTTATGCGTTCGGAAGCCATCTGCGCTTTAAACAGAGGATCTTCAAATGTATAAATAAGTTGCGGTTTTGGGGGGATTTCTGACATGTCAAGACTCAAATGCTGTGGCTTATGGGGGCTGCTCAAATGCTTTGAGCCAAAGCTCAAAGGAGATGCTGATACCTTAGGCTAGATACATGTAGCTGGCATTCAGGGAAAATGCTTTTCTGCTTTAAATACCTTTTTCTTAAATGGTATTTCCAATAGTGGCTCTGCAAGGTCAAAAGCAACAGGTGGTTTATTAAAAAATATTCCTTTCCATGTAGCCTCCCAACGGGGATGGAGCGCAGACTGCTAGAAGATAGTCAAATGTGTTAAGTTCAAGTTAAATGTGTTCGTACCTTCGTAGACTGTGCGTTTGGCAGCGCACTGCTGCCGTCGCTGCTCCTGCGCCTCAGGAGTGGTCGCTTTGGCCTGGTCGGCATGCGCCCGATGGTACTGGGAGCGCGCGGTCGTCACCTTTTTTCGGCTAGTCTCGAGGTCGCGGCTCTTCTCGGCGATGCGGCGCTCTGCTTTAGCGGCCGAATCGCGCAGCTCCGTCAGCTCCTTCTGTAGCTGGTGCCGAGTGTCGCGTAGCTTTTGAATCAGCAGATCGTTGCGCTGATCCGCCATTGAGATCAGCTCTCCTAGAGCTGAGTCAAAGGCAGCCTGGACTGAAAACCTGACGATTGATACATACGTGTTAGACTTGCAGTGGGGATTAGAACCTGTTAGGTTACCTTGGATTGCGCTCTTGAATCTAATTCCCAGTATTCTCATACTCAATCCCTAAACTCAGACAAACTCAAAAGAACATCCGCGCCACCTTGTTCTCCCGACGGCAAGCACCTATAAACTCTGCAAAGCAAGGAGCAAACACTTACCTAGCATATTCCTTTGAGTTGGAGTTGTAGTCTTTTGGACGACAATCGCAGCAAAGCTTTCTGAAATTTATATATTGCAATCAGCGTTTGCGGGAGGAAATAATAAATAGTGACAACGGTGGAATATCGGTTGAATACATGCTACATCATCGCCACATCAAGTAGTAAAAACCGTTATTTTAACTCATGGACAAGCGTGTTTTATTCTTACCGAAGCTCTTTGCAGTAGGTTTCCTCTATCTTGCAGCGGCGCTTTAAAAACTCAGTGAAAGTCTTTAAGAATTCGAAGTTAAATTTGTTGAAGTTGTAAACGTGAGGATTAAATGTATCCTGAAATGGGAACAATTAAGAGGATAAATTAAAACTATTCACATCGATTAGCTTGGAAGAGTAATGGTAAAAAGTTATAGCGAAAATTCAACACCACTAAAATTAAAAAGTAACTTTTCATGTTAATTACTATTTTCTTGTAACTTCTTAACTACTCAATATTGCTCTTCTAGCCTTGCCTTTAGAGTTGTCGAGCAAAGCCAGAAAAGGAATTTGTAATATTTTTAGTAGACAAACGAAGTCAAAGGAAGCCTCAATGATTTATAGAAATAGAAACGAAACATTAATTGTACGCACCCACAGATTCTCGTTCCATAGTTTTGACATTTTTGCCCGTGATTAAGCTCTATGGGGTAGAAGATAGTTCAGCCGTTTACCTATAATATTCAAAGAATTTAAGATAAAGAACAGGAACTTCTACTTAGACGTATGTTTAACATTAAAAAGTATTTCAAGCCTAATAAATTTTAAGTAAATGAAAAAAATTAGAGTAAAAATTTCTAAACAAACCAATTTAACAATAATAGTTATTTTTATTCTACATAATATGACAGTAAATTATCTCTTAAACGATTTTAAAAGTTTTTGGGATATTGTTTTGTTTAAGCAGGTAACTTTATTTAAAATTATTCAATCCACGAAACTGCTAGCTAGTTGTCTGCAAACTTGATAGCAGTAAAAATAGGCCTAATAAATTGTGAAGGAAAGATAAGTCATGTGAACGTCGAACGAGCGGAAATAGTAGTTAGGACACAATCTTCGTCGTTTGATATCAGAATGTTTTCGCAGTGGCTATAATTTTTGGAAGTGCTTATCCCCACGGTCCCGTGCCGATATTCGATAATTCCAATTTTATCCACACGGATCCGTGTCGATAATTTCCATCTTATCCCACGGCTAAGATTGTGCAGTTGTTTGTGTTTAGTTTTGTGTACTGACGTTAAATGTTGCTACATATTAGTATTTTTATTGTAACGTATAAGGCGTAGCTTAAAGTAGGCCTAATTGTTATTTCAATCTTTGCGACTTTCCATTGAAACCACAGTGTGACAGTGTTATTTTTACATCTTGCTAACTCTCCATCCAAAATCGATATTGTCAATATTATTAGTATTATTATCGTTATTATTACATTTTGAATTTTGAATTTTGCAAGTCTTGTTTGCCTTGATCTTAGAGGGTCATTCAGTTGTTCTAAGTGAAGCTGGCAGCTAAGCTAGTCTTTAAAATTAATGCCTAAATAAGAAATTAAGCATGATAATTAGTGAATCAATGGCATTCAATAAATATTGACAAAACCAATGTCAACTATTTATCAATTTAATTAGCAACTTTCATAACAAACTACTATCTAGCATTTGCCATCTAATTCTAAGTAGAAAACTAGGCCTATAAAGAAATTTTTGTGCCACATGGCATATACAAAGAAGCAATTAGTTAGTAGGTTAACCCTTTTAATGATGAAATTTTTTAACAAAGTGCTCGATACTATTCAGTATTTAGTAGTTTATTTCGAAGATTTGTAAAACAGTGAAAACAAATAGATGGTTTTTGAATATTCATTTTAAGGTTCTCTATTCAAATAATCAAATAAGCTGCCATGGGGGTAAGATAAGCTATAAAATTATGGGTTATTGACATGGATCTGTGTGAATAAAATTGGAATTATTGACAAGGTGTATAGACTTGATTGAATGGTGGCAACTATTTAAATAAGCTGCCGTGGGAATAAGCTAGAAATTATCAACACAGATCTGTGTGGATAAAATTGGAATTATCAGCATAGTACTGTGGGGATAAGCACTTCCATAACTTTAATATTAATAGCTGTAGCTCTATGTTGCTCAATAACAATTTAAAACTTTATAACCTAATCTATCTCTTCTCTAAACCATATCTAGGGATTGCAATCCTAGGATCCTAGGATCTTGAAATCTCAGGATTGGGCCCAAATCCTGGGAATCTGGGATTTCCAGTCTTGGGATTTGTGGTCCCAAATCTTAGGACTCATTTTTCTTATTATCTTTACAAAGAGTGTTGTAATATAAACATAATTGGGCCAACAACTAGTTTATTATACTGCACTAATTTCTGTTAAAGTTTCTTACATTGCATGGGATCTTTTTAAATCTTGCATCAGAATGTTTAACTTTGAATATAAGACAAAGGAATAGTATGATTGACAATGAATATTTGATACAGATAATTTATGATCAATGATGGTACATCTAATGAAGTGGAGATTGATGCAAACGGAAATAGAATGGTAAGGTGAGGCATACATGCGCAACACCCTGCCAATGACTGGCTGGCAAGGGCCTAGCTAAAATAGATATAAATACAGTCATAGTTACTCCTAATATTTAACATAAGTTGCATGGCCAGTGTAAATTGGGGGGGGGGTTGCGCATGTATGAAGATAAGGATCAAGATTAGGTTGATGAGGATGCAATGGAATTTTTCATATTTTTTCACACTTAAAATCCAAACTGAAAGAATGATGACTAGGAACACATTAAATTTGGTGTCTAGATACTTAATTTCAATACAACTAGGACTAATTATCAAGGCTTAATTGGTTGTATTATTGAAACACATTCATTTTTATTGCAACAATCCCCCATTACAGTCAGTTAGCATCCCACCCAATGGAGGAAGTGGACAGAAACGTTATTCGCCAGCTGGTCTCCATTGGCTGCGACTGGGACCCGAAGGTGACCTCAATTGGCCAGCTCACTGCCGAGATGATGGTGGAAGCTGTGGGCCGCTGCCTGCGACTAATGCAACCAGACGAGTCATTCTCCATCACCCTGCCTGACGGCATGAACATTCGCTACCGGATCGGACAGCAGCTGGCCGAGGCTGTCCGAGGCCTGGGCTACAGAGGCGAGCTGGGCTATCAGAGCCTGCTGTACCCCAGCGAACGAGACGCCCGCTCGCTGCTGGTGTTCCTAGTTGAGCGCCTGCCGAAGGACGAGGCTGGGGAATTGAAGGACGCCCTGACTGGGGCGTCTGGGCAGCAGCTGCTGGACCGGCTGATCGCGGCCAGGTGCCGGGCCCAGCTGGCCGCGCCTTGGCTGCCCGCCTGCTGCAGGCCGGACGGCCTCGCCCTCCGCCAGGGCGGCCTGTGCTTTGAGGGCGGCGGCGGCGGCCCCTGCGGGTTCCGCACCGTCTATCCGTGCGTGCCAAACCGGGCCGCTCCGGCCGCGGCCGGTTCTGAAATTCCGCCATCTGTGCGGCAGTTCCAGCGCGGCCTGCCGTTTTTCTGCGGTCCGGCCGGCCGGCCGGGCTGTTGGGCGGCCTCGGCAGCGCCGGGCCCCTCGCTGCTGTCATGGACGGCTTCGCTGCTGCTGGCCGAGCGGCGCGAGGAGGAGGCCGCCATTGGCGCCAGACCATCGACAGCCGACACGGAGTCCGGTGGTGTCGGCGTCGACGTCGAGTTGCTGCCGCGCTCGCTTCGCCAGGCTGTTGCCGACGCCGTCAAACAGGCTGCCGGCGGGCGTCGACCTCCGCCGCCGCCAAAGCCGCCGAAGCCGACGCGGAAAAAGTCCGCAAACGACGAGCACCAGCAGCTGCTCAAATCTGCGGAGACGGAGGCCACCGAGTCTGCCGAAGCGCGAGCAGCTCGGGCTCGGGAAGATCTCGAACGGCTGCGCGCCGAGCTTGAAGCGGTTGCCAAGGCGACGGGCAAAGCGGAGCGCCGGGCCGCCAAGTTGGACGCTCAAACTGCCGAGGCGCAGGCCGCCGCCGACGCGTGGGAGCAGCGGGAGCGGCAGGAGGCTCAGACCCGGCTGAGAGCGGCAGAGCTGCTGGCCGCTGGGGAGGCGGACAGGCTGGAGGAGGCTCAGGTGATTTGCCACTTGCCTCTTCTTCCCTATGACCTATGGGAAATTTCGGGGGGGGATTTTAGTGAGGCTAACTTCAGCAGGTACTTCAGTGGAAGATTCATGCAGAGGCACATGTCAGAGAGAATCCTGAGAGGAATTCCTACGGATAGATCCTAGAGTGAAGCACGTGTCAGGGGGAATCCTGAGGGAATTCCTACGGATAGATTCTAGAGTGAAGCACATGTCAGGGAGAATCCTGAGAGGAATTCCTACGGATAGATCCTAGAGTGAAGCACGTGTCAGGGGGAATCCTGGGGGGAATTCCTACGGATAGATCCTAGAGTGAAGCACGTGTCAGGGGGAATCCTGAGGGGAATTCCTACGGATAGATCCTATAGTGAAGCACATGTCAGGGGGAATCCTGAGGGAATTCCTACGGATGGATCCTATAGTGAAGCACATGTCAGGGTGAATCCTGAGGGGAATTCCTACAGATAGATCCTAGAGTAAAGCACATGTCAGGGAAAACTTTGAGTAGGAATCATAAAGATGAATGTCAAAGGGTATCACAAGGGGAATACCAAAACGAATCCTATGTCAGGGGGAATTATAGAAGGAATTTCGCCGGAAAACTATTTACAACAAGTCATCTGAGGATTTTAAGGCGGTCTAAGAGAATTCCTGGGGATTGCCCCTGACAACTCGCTTCAATGCGAATGCGATATTCCTTTGCACAGATCCCGAATTCGAAATTCTCCTTAAGCTTAACTGTTTATTCTGTGTGCCAACCCTGCCACTGCTCCAGGCTGCTCAAGAGGCCAAGCTGGCCCGCCAGTCCGAGCAGTGGGCGGAGCGCCGGGCCGCCATGGAGGCGGAGCGCCGCGCCCTCCAAGCCGAGCTGGACGCGCGCAGCTCCGTGCTGGCCGGCCGCCTCGACGAGCTGCGCGAATCCCGCGCCGACTTGGCCGCCTGCCGGGAGGATCTGCGCGCCCGCGAGGCCGAACGGGAGCTGCTGCAGCGGGCGGCCGACCGGCTGGCCCGCCACCTGGCCGAGGGCGACCCGAGCCTGACGCGCAGGCGGGAGCTGACCCGCGGCCTGCTTGATTTTGCCGCCAATTTGAAGAAGCAGCGAGCCGAGCTGGGCCGGATTAGCGACGAACTGCGGGCGGCGCAGAAGGAGATTAACCGGCTCACTGGTTGGTGCTGGAGATGGGGGAGGTTGTCGAATTTGATTCTTTCAAGGAATATGGGATAAAGAAGTAGCCTATTCTATTAGAAAGTCCTAATATTCTCTAAGGGACAATTATCCTAATCATCCAAAAAAATTACAAAAATCCCAGGATTCCGGTGGGATAAAATTGGTAAATCCCAAGAATTCCAGGGGATATAAATCCCTGCAGTCACATTGGATAAAAATCGAAGCATTAACAAGGGATAACAATGGTGAATCCCCAGAATCCCAGGGTTGAAAATCCCTATAGTCACAGGGGATGAAAATTGCTCCAGTCTCAGGGGATTAAAATCCCTACAATCTCAGGGAATGAAAATCCCTACAGTCTCAGGGGATGCAAATCCCTACAGTCTCAGGGGATTAAAATCCCTACAGTCTCAGAGGATTAAAATCCCTACAGTCACGGGATGAAAATGCCTACAGTCACAGGGCCGGGATAAAAATGGCCACAGTCACGAAATGAAAATCCCTATAGTCACAGGGGATGAAAATCCCTATAGTCACAGGGGATAAAAGTCCTTACAGTCACTGGGGATAAAAAAGATAAAATCCCTACAGTCACAGGGCCGGGATAAAAATGGCCACAGTCACGAAATGAAAATCCCTATAATCACAGGGGATAAAAATCCCTATAGTCACAGGGGATAAAAATTCCTATAGTCACAGGGGATAAAAATCCCTATAGTCACAGGGGATAAAAATCCTTACAGTCACTGGGGATAAAAAAGATAAAATCCCTACAGTCACTGAGGATAAAAATCCCTACAGTCACGGAATAAAAATCCTTACAGTCACATCGGGATAAAAATCCCTACAGTCACTTGGGGAATAAGATCCCTACAGTCACAGGGGATTAAAATCCGTAGTCACAGGGGACAAAAATCGCTACACTATCAGGGGATAAAAAATTCAATTCCCAATCAAAACAGGCAAACTGGACCGCACCTATCGCGTGGCGGACGAGGCCGTATTCTCTGGAGCTTCTGATCCCACTGGCAAGCGGCTGTACAAACTGCTAGCCGGCCTGCACCAGCACTGCGACGCCGTTCTGCGCTGTGAAGAGGACAAATCGACTCTGCAGAAGGAGACCATCGACCTGGAAGATCACATCCTTGTGGAGCGTCGACGCCGGATGGAGGAGAACGCCGACAAGCTGGCGGCAGATTTGGCCGAATTGAAACGGGCTAACAAAGCTTTGAAGGCGGCTGCCGCTGCTGCTGCCGCGTCTGGATAGAGTTGGGGCAACTGGCTGTTCTTTATGGTGCCGATATGTTGTGCCTGCCTACTCTAACATGTGATTTCATTTGAGTTCTTGTGTTTGAGTTTTCTGGCATGAGCAGCAATGAAGGGGCTTTGAAGACAATGCATAACCTGAGCTAGTTGACCTTAGGCTATCTACATGACCTGATCTAGTGACCTTAGACTATCTATATGACCTGAGCTAGTGACCTTAGACTTATCTATATGACCTGAGCTAGTGACCTTAGACTTATCTATATGACCTGAGCTAGTGACCTTAGACTTATCTATATGACCTGAGCTAGTGACCTTAGACTTATCTATATGACCTGAGCTAGTGACCTTAGACTTATCTATATGACCTGAGCTAGTGACCTTAGACTATCTATGTGACCTGAGCTAATGACCCTAGGCTATCTATATGACCTGAGCTAATGGCCTTAGACTATCTATATGACCTCCACTAGTGACCTTTGGCTATGACCTCAACTAGTGACCTTAAACTATCTATAAATGACCTTAGCTAATAATGTTAAGAGCTACTAGGCTAATGCTAAGAATGCCAGATATATGTAAACTGAACTGAACAATGTGCCTCTAAATAATTTTTTCCAGTCAATTAGAAAAGTAGTATATACCAGTCTTAGTAGTGTATATGCATCTTCTGTTTGATAGCAATTGAAATTTATATCAAGGCTTCCATTTTGGCGGCCAAACTTTAGTTATAAATTATTGATTTGATGATGCAATGATTGATAAGTGTATTCAGAGTGCTACTCGAGTATTTACTGAGTAGTATATAATTATTGTAACTGCTCTTGCCTAGTTACGGTGATTAGATTTGCATGCGTTTTTTAAAGATTTATTGCGCTTTGTTGATTGCACTGTAAAACCATGGTTTTGTAATTGCATACATGTAATGTATTTGCGACTAATTTTATATGAAAATTCTGCTCAGATGCATGTTCTACTACTCACGTTTTTTACTGCCCTGTTAACTCGAACTCCAGTATTTTCGTGCATAATTTTCAGCAAGAGTCGATTTCATCCTTGTGCTGTCCTCCCCCAGTCCATCTGTGGGCTGTCACCCCTCCCCAGTCCATCTGAGGGCAGTCACCCCTCCCCAGTCCATCTGAGGGCAGTCACCCCTCCCCTAGTCCATCTGAGGGCTGTCACCCCTCCCCTAGTCCATCTGAGGGCTGTCACCCCTCCCCCAGTCCATCTGTGGGCTGTCACCCCCTCCCCTAGTCCATCTGAGGGCAGTCACCCCTCCCCCAGTCCATCTGAGGGCAGTCACCCCTCCCCTAGTCCATCTGTGGGCTGTCACCCCTCCCCAGTCCATCTGTGGGCTGTCACCCCTCCCCAGTCCATCTGTGGGCGGTCACCCCTCCCCTAGTCCATCTGAGGGCAGTCACCCCTCCCCTAGTCCATCTGAGGGCAGTCACCCCTCCCCTAGTCCATCTGAGGGCAGTCACCCCTCCCCTAGTCCATCTGTGGGCGGTCACCCCTCCCCTAGTCCATCTGAGGGCAGTCACCCCTCCCCTAGTCCATCTGTGGGCTGTCACCCCTCCCCAGTCCATCTGTGGGCGGTCATTCTCTCCCAGATATACTTGTTAGTTTCATTTGATAGTAATAAATTGTCAAGGATTGAAAATCCCTGTGGTCACAATGCTAAGATAGTTGTAGTAGAATGAAACGCACTAATTGACAGTTCACTGTTTTCATTCGCTCTGCTAGCAGCCAGTCGTGGCTCTGGCTTTTATCACTCAATAAATTCACTGATTGACAATAGAAATTTGAGCTAGTTAATAATTTTCGTTTTCTTGTACAATTTTTTTTGAAGCAAATGCTTAGAATAAAATATGGACTAAGTATTAGTTAAGTCACGTGACTGCTAGAAGGGTAATAGACGACTTTAGCTTCTGAAGCCTCGAGCTTGTGAAGTTTTGAGTTCATGAAGCCTCGAGCTTGTAAAGTTTTGAGTTCATGAAGCCTCGAGCTTGTAAAGTTTTGAGTTCATGAAGCCTCGAGCTTGTAAAGTTTTGAGTTCATGAAGCCTCGAGCTTGTAAAGTTTTGAGTTCATGAAGCCTCGATCTTGTAAAGTTTGAGTTGAGCTTGTGAAGTTTCGAGCTTGTAAACCGCCTCCCGGCATTCCCGCTGCTATTCCAGGCCCAGCAGCCGCAGCCGCATCAGGCCGTCCCGGACGAGGCAACCGAGCTCGAGCAGCTGGACGCCGAGCTCGCCCGCCTCAGCGCCGACATTCGCCGACTGAAGGAATTGAAAGCTCGCATTAGTGACAGGCGAGCCGCTATTCTGCGACGCCGCGACAGGGCCGAAGCAGCCGCTGGCGCCAACGCGGCGCCGGCGCCTCGGCCGGACGAGTTCGACAGCGCCGGCGGCTTCGCCTGGTCAGCCGAGGCCGGCCAGCTGCTGCGCGACCGGTTCGGCCTGTCCGAGTTCCGGCCACTGCAGCTGCGGGCGGTCAACGCCACCATGTCCGGACGGGACTGCCTGCTGGTGATGCCCACGGGAGCTGGCAAGAGTCTCTGCTATCAGCTGCCGGCTCTGCTCAGCAGGGGGCTGACTCTGTGCGTGTCCCCGCTGGTGTCGCTGATGGAGGACCAGGTCATGGCGCTGGACCGGATCGGAGTGCCTGCTGTACAGCTCAGCGCTGGCTGCGCTCAGGTCAGAATGATGATCCCCTGTGATCCCAGATCCCATCTGATTATCCCCTGTGATCCCAGATCCAATCTGATTATCCCCTGTTGATCCCAGATCCCATCTGATTATTACCTGCGATCCCTGATCCCATCTGATTTGTCCCGTGATCCCTGATCCCATCTGATGATCCCCTGTGATCCCTGATCCCATCTGATTTGTCCCCTGTGATCCCTGATCCCATCTGATGATCCCCTGTGATCCCTGATCCCATCTGATATCCCCTGTGATCCCTGATCCCATCTGATTATCCCCTGTGATCCCAGATCCCATCTGATTATTACCTGCGATCCCTGATCCCATCTGATTTGTCCCCTGTGATCCCTGATCCCATCTGATGATCCCCTGTGATCCCTGATCCCATCTGATTTGTCCCCTGTGATCCCTGATCCCATCTGATGATCCCCTGTGATCCCTGATCCCATCTGATTTGTCCCCTGTGATCCCTGATCCCATCTGATGATCCTCTGTGATCCCTGATCCCATCTGATATCCCCTGTGATCCCTGATCCCATCTGATTATTCCCTGTGATCCCTGATCCCATCTGATTATCCCCTGTAATCCCAGATCCCATCTGATTATCCCCCGTGATCCCTGATCCCTGATTCCATCTGATTATTTCCTGTGATCCCTGATCCCATCTGATTATCCCCTGTGATTCCTGATCCCATCTGATTATCCCCTGTGATCCCTGATCCCATCTGATTATCCCCTGTGATCCCTGATCCCATCTGATATCCCCTGTGATCCCTGATCCCATCTGATTATTCCCTGTGATCCCTGATCCCATCTGATTATCCCCTGTAATCCCAGATCCCATCTGATTATCCCCCGTGATCCCTGATCCCTGATTCCATCTGATTATTTCCTGTGATCCCTGATCCCATCTGATTATCCCCTGTGATCCCTGATCCCATCTGATTATCCCCTGTGATTCCTGATCCCATCTGATTATCCCCTGTGATCCCAAATCCCATCTGACTATATCCTGTGATCCCTGATCCCATCTGATTATCCCCTGTGATCCCTGATCCCATCTGATTATCCCCTTTGATCCCTGTTCCCGTCTCCCATCTCAGCGTACCCACCTGTTCCCCCATTCCATCTCCTTAGTCGGACACGAAGCGCGCCCTGGATGAGGCGGCTGCCGGCCGGTTGAAGCTTCTGTACGCCACCCCAGAGCGGCTGGCCAAAAGCCGCCGCCTGATGGCCGGCCTTGAGAAGCTGCACTCGGCCGGCCAGCTGTCCCGAGTGGCTATTGACGAGGTGCACTGCTGCAGCCAGTGGGGTCACGACTTCCGGCCGGATTACAAATTTCTCGGCGTGCTGAGGCGCCAGTTTCCCGGCGTGCCGACCATCGGCTTGACCGCCACCGCCTCCGACAGGGTGCTGGCCGATGTTCGCGACATGCTCGGCTTGAGCAGCGACTGCCTGCTGCTCAGGGGCGGCTTCGACCGTCCCAACCTGCTCTACAGAGTGCTGCCCAAGCCTGCTGACTCTATGCAGGTGGGTATTTGCCTTTTATCCCAGTGGCTAATGCGGGCACCCCAGTAGCTAATCCGGCCGTCTCAGTAGCTAATCCGGTCATCTAAATAGCTAACCAGCCATCTCAGTAGCTAATCCAGTCATCTAAATAGCTAATCCAGCCATCTCAGTAGCTAATCCGGCCATCTCAGTAGCTAATCCGGCCGTCTCAGTAGCTAATCCGGTCATCTAAATAGCTAACCAGCCATCTCAGTAGCTAATCCGGCCGTCTCAGTAGCTAATCCGGCCGTCTTAGTAGCTAATCCGGTCATCTAAATAGCTAATCCGGCCATCTCAGTAGCTAATCCGGCCGTCTCAGTAGCTAATCCGGTCATCTAAATAGCTAACCAGCCATCTCAGTAGCTAATCCGGCCATCTCTGTAGCTAATCCAGCCATCTCAGTAGATAATCCGGCCGTCTCAGTAGCTAATCCGGTCATCTAAATAGCTAACCAGCCATCTCAGTAGCTAACCAGCCATCTCAGTAGCTAACCAGCCATCTCAGTAGCTAACCAGCCATCTCAGTAGCTAATCCAGCCGTCTCAGTAGCTAATCCGGTCATCTAAATAGCTAACCAGCCATCTCAGTAGCTAATCCAGCCGTCTCAGTAGCTAATCCGGTCATCTCAGTAGCTAATCCGGCCGTCTCAGTAGCTAATCCGGTCATCTAAATAGCTAACCAGCCATCTCAGTAGCTAATCCCGCCATCTCAGTAGCTAATTAGCCATCTCAGTAGCTAACCCGGCCATCTCAGTAGCTAATCCGGCCGTCTCAGTAGCTAATCCGGTCATCTAAATAGCTAACCAGCCATCTCAGTAGCTAATCCAGCCGTCTCAGTAGCTAATCCGGTCATCTCAGTAGCTAATCCGGCCGTCTCAGTAGCTAATCCGGTCATCTCAGTAGCTAATCTGGCCATCTCAGTAGCTAATCCAGCCATCTCAGTAGCTAATCCAGCCATCTCAGTAGCTAATCCAGCCATCTCAGTAGCTAATCCAGCCAGTCCCCGCACCCCGCTGCAGGCAGTTGCCGAACTGATTCGCGGCGAGTTCGCAGGCCAGTCGGGCATTGTGTACTGCTGCACCCAGCGCGAGGCCGAGCAGCTCACCGACCACCTGCGGCAGCGCGCCCGCCTGCCCGCCGCCTGCTACCACGCCAGCCTGGACTCCCGGCTGCGCGCAGCCGCCCACACCGACTGGGTGGCTGGCCGGGTTCGCGTGGTGGTGGCCACCATGGCTTTTGGGATGGGCATCGATAAGGTAAGACTGTCTGTCTGTCTGTCTGTCTGTCTGTCTGTCTGTCTGTCTGTCTTTCTGTCTGTCTGTCTGTCTGTCTGCCTGTCTGTCTGCCTGTCTCTGTCTGTCTGTCCGCCTTAGTGTCCGGTTGTCTTCTGTCTACCGTCTAGATCTTAAATGTATGCTTGTGAAATCCCAGAGCCTTTCAATCATATTGCGTCAGCCAGTCAAGCAACCCTTCCATCATCCGCCCCCACCCGTTGGAACAGCCAGACGTTCGGTTTGTGATTCACCACACGCTGAGCAAGAGCCCGGAAACCTACTATCAGGAGTCTGGGCGGGCCGGCCGGGACGGTCAGCCAGCCCAGTGCCTGCTGTTCTATCGGCTGGCGGACGTGTTCCGCCTCAGTCCGATCGTGTTCGCCGAGCGGACCGGCCTGGCTAAGCTGTACGAGATGCTGCGCTACTGCACGGCCAGGGACTGCCGTCGGCGCCTGCTGGCCAGGCACCTGGAGGCTGAGGCGGAGGCGCCGTCAAGCGAATCGATGCAGCCGGTTGTTGAGCCAGTCGCCTGTCAGGCCATGTGCGACTGGTGCCGCGGCCCGGCACCGCCCGCCCAGCCGTGGGATCTGGCCCAGCTGGCCCAGCTGATGGCCGACCTGCTGGCCGAGGCTGGGGGCAATAAACGGCTGACTGCGATGAAGGTTGGTTCGCTCAGTATGAAAGTATGTACAAGTGGTATAGAGCTGCTACCCTATCGTAGCAGAGTGAATTATTGGAGCTCCGATTGATTTTCACTCACGATCCACAGGTACTCGTACTGAAATGACTAGATGGGCCACTTAAGGCATAGTAGAACAGTGCAGCCGTTAATGTACATTTATCCAGCGCCGCTGAGAATGTACGTGGCTGGCAGCCACGCAGAATGCTGATTGCAATTGCCGCCATGGGTTCACCACCGCCCCCGCACTGCCAGGTGGCCGATTCGCTGTCCTCCGGCCGTCTGGGCGCCCGCACCCGCTCCGCCCTGCCGCCCGGCGCGCCGCTCCGCCAGGCAGTGGAGGCCGGCCTGGCCGAACTGCTGCTTCGCGGCTACCTGACCGAGGACTTTCATTTTACTCCGTTCGCCACGGTGCCCTACCTGGCCTGGGGGGCTCGGCGGCTCGGCCGGGGCGACCTGATCTGTCCGCTGCCGGCCAGGGACGGCGACGGCGCTGCATCCAGTGAGGCATCCAACGGGCAGCCCGCGGCGAAGAAACGCCGACAAAGACAGGCAGCTGTCGAGTCTATTGATCTGACGGCTGATGCTGATGATAACGATGATCAGCGCGATCCTGATCATGATGATGATGATTTTGTCTAGTCATCTTCGCCAGATCGTGGGATACCTTTTTACCGAAAATAAACTTGGGAGTAGTCCAAGAATCAAAGGGTAGTCATTTCCTAGAAATCAAGGGGTAGGCATTTCCTAGAAATCAAAGGGTTGTCATTTCCTAGAAATCAAAGGGCAGTCATTTCCTAGAAATCAAAGGGTAGTCATTTTCTAGAAATCAAGGAAGTCATTTCCTAGAAATCAAGGAAGTCATTTCCTAGAAATTAAGGGGTAGACATTTCCTAGAAATCAAAGCGTTGTCATTTCCTAGAAATCAAAGGGTAGTCATTTCCTAGAAATAAAGGCGTTGTCCTTTCCTAGAAATCAAAGAGCAGCTATTTCCTAGAAATCAAAGGGCAGTCATTTCCTAGAAATCAAAGGGCAGCCATTTCCTAGAAATCAAAGGGTAGTCATTTCCTAGAAATCAAGGCGTTGTCATTTCCTAGAAATCAAAGAGCAGCCATTTCCTAGAAATCAAAGATTAGTCATTTCCTAGAAATGAAATGGTAGCCATCTCCATTGAAATAAAAAATTGGCCATCTCGGTAAAATCAAGAATTCCATTTCCGAAATAACAAAAGATCGGGATTGCGCACTTCGCTCCTACGAGCTATTTTAGAAGTTGAGAGTCAAGTGACTCATCACAGAATTTTGCACGTTGGTTGTTTGTTTCCTGTTCTGTTTACTGCTATCTGAGTAATAATACAAAAAATGCATTTTCATGACTCATTCATGGCATTTTAACTCAACAAATTCAATAAAACTATTTTCAGAGCGTTTGACACTGCTCTTTTATTTTAATTATCAAATATGATGGGTACATAACCAATTACCACCTTAATGCTTTTCAGATGACGAGGCGTTGTGGCGTTGTGGTATAAAAAAACAAGCAATAGTTACACCGTTAAACAAAATCACAAAAAGCCAGTTTGGTTGGGCTGAACTCAATTTCAAATTTGAAAAAAACAGCTAAGAATTTGTTACGATTTATTATATCGTGTAAATATTTATTTATTATTTATAATGATAGACAAAATGGACAAAAATTCACTTTTTTGAGATTACGGCCTGCTACAATAAGCATCACAAGCATTTATTATCCTAATAATTATAATCATTTTGTTAGTTACATGTATGCTGCAGTTTTAAAGTATAAGCGGCACAGCCAATGGGATAAAAACGATTAATAAAAAAGCAAAATTTATTTTTCATAGAAACTATGTGGAGAGCGGAGAGTGCTATCTCGTATGTATTACTTTAAGTAGCATAGTAAAGTTTTGAATCAATGAAATAACCTATGCTACAGAAACCATTGTGTCTAGACTGGCGCATATCCGAACTTGAGAGACTGGCAAGCAAGCTTAAAACTATTTTTGCTTCTAGTAGCATTCGAATAGTAACAAGTACACAAGTATAGAATTAAAACCTTCGAGCCATTCGGAACACAAGCGCGGATTAAATATGGAATGTGCAAACATTTGGATCTGCTTTTGAAATAGCAGTGTACTGAAGCCCAGCTGCCTTGAAGGATGAAGATCAATATATGCAGGAGGACTGAGGACATCGTCCCACAACCAGCGCTGCCGGCAGTTATGTCCATTCTGCTGACTTCTGAGCACTCGTACACACGCTCACACAGGGTGTACAGCGGGCCTGACTTTCCAATCGTCAGGCATGTACACTCTGTGTGCCTTGGGGGTTGGCCCTCATGGCTGTGACTCGCACGACAACCCCCCCCCTGCCAACATTCGCGCACACCAGCCCCAAATGAATGTGTTTGCGCACGGGAATCGAACCAGGGGTCGCGTCACGAGATTCAGAAGCTAGCAGCCTAACCGCGGCCAACTCTGCTTAACTTGGTAGAATGCTCCAACCCACTCAGGGCTTGCAACCCTTTAATCTCCGGCATACTAAATTCCCAAATGATCATGGTGAGTGAACAAGATTTGAGTTTCTAAAAAGTCTACACTTCTCAACTCAAAGCAGCACCGAGGCGGAGACCCTGGCCTCCGAACCCAGCGAGTCGCTCAACTGCGTGGTGAATCTCTGGAAGCCGCGGTGCACCAACAGGCTCAGCTGGGTCTCCCGGTTGAGTAGCGCGGCAACCTGGGCGTGGCCCAAGAAGGCCAGATTGTTGCCATTCACCTGCAGGATCTTGTCGTGCACCCGCAGGCCGGCCTTCTCCGCCGGACTGCCGCTGTACACGTGGGTGACATAGATGCCACAGTCTGGATAGCCGTAGGGGCAGTACTGCCGGTCCTGGTCGATGCCGCCAGCGAAGCGGAATCCAGTGAGCAGCTTGGGCGCCAGGCCGCCGGCCGAGTCCTTCACCATGACCCGCTGGCCGTGGCTGTCCCGCTCGGGCACTTTCTCCAGCTGCAGCTGCACTGTCTGGGTGTGCGGCGAGCTTGGCATGGCTGCAATTGAGATTAAGTACCTGTATAAGCATTGGATCATAGATAAACTATGCGTGATTTGACTAACAGATATATTCTGTGTTATACTTCTATATACATTTATATATACTATGGCAATATGACGGCAATATGGCGATATGACAATAAATATATATACTAGGAGGAGATATGCATTAAACCTGGCCAGTTAATCAGTCCACTCAGCTTTAGATATAAGAATACAACCTCTGGACTTGCACTGGCCTTGCAACTAACTGAAAAGCAAAGTGGAAAATCTTCAATTTTTCATCAAATTTTGCCCTATAAAA
The DNA here is from genome assembly GCA_002269645.1 of Macrostomum lignano. Lineage (NCBI taxonomy): Eukaryota > Metazoa > Platyhelminthes > Macrostomidae > Macrostomum > Macrostomum lignano. The sequence goes on along the minus strand of NIVC01002896.1, from coordinate 42,172 downwards.
TCATCTAATGGTAGTATTTTATAGTTTCTAGTAAAATAAAAAAATGGAAGTCAAAATCATTAAAATATGATTAATTATTTTATTTTATAAAATATTTTAATCATGTAATTTTTCTTTATTAATATATATAAAAATGGACCTTAATTATAGAAATTAAAATATAGAAATAAAGGATTGCAGTTTGACAATGGCTATCATACAAGGTCCTTATGTATGGTAATATAAATTGAATATAAGCATAATGGCACTGATTTATTATAAAGCCTAGGCATCCTTAGCCTTACAGATGAATAAAATGCTTTTAGTTTTAAATCATTTTAAATCAATATATTTAAATCATTTATAGGGCCTATGCTTAATAATAATAATTTCCATTTCTTCTTAACCAGAAAACCTAGCCTATTTTATCATGCCAGGCTAATATATAAGTTGTATATTGATATTTTTTGCAAAAAAAAATAGATTAGAAGTAAAGATTTATTTTAAATTATACTTGTTACATATTGGGTTGCTATAAGACTAAGTGAGCTATTTTGTTTTCAAAAGAAAGTAGATATTCCATAAAATTCAAAACATTTTACTTCTACCTAAACCTAACTACCTTTCCCTGAATTGTCTAAAATATTGATTTAAAACAATTATAAATCAATTATAAATCAAGCATAAGGATCCTGTTAATTACATAAATTAATTTTGTAAAATCAAATAACACTATATCATAACCGTATAGTATCTGTAGGTAAATTTCTAAAATTTTTTTATTAAAATGCATCTTCATCATGAGATAGTCTAGTCTAGATTATAAAAGACTGAAGCATCCCTCATATGATGCAACGCCGAAAATCTTTGCAATGCCCTTCTCAAGGATCTGATATTTTGGTCTTGAGGACTTTTCAAGGATTTTCGGCGTTGTGAGAAATTTGTCTTAAGCTATAGCAACTTGCTAGCACCCTTGGGCTTGGGCGAAATTTGAAGCTGGGCATTTTATATTGGACAGTGCAATTCAAATAATTCTTAATTTCCGCATGACAGTAGACAAACAAAAAGTAACGCTTGAAAAATATAGAATAGCTACCAATTTAAAAGTCTTGCATTTGTAGTACCTTATCTCAATTAGGTTAAATATTATTTTTAAATGTATCCTAGATAAAGTGAAGTAGGTTGTTTGTCTTTCACTGTTTTTTCAATCGTCGCTGGGTATAAATGTAAGAAAAAATAGCTGACATAACCCAGCGTCTAGAAATTCTGTATAAGAGAACTTTGAGTTTTAACGTTCAGGCGACTACCTGAATAAATCTAAAAGGTTCATTCGTGACTGCGCTATATTCGACTTTTGTATTGACAATTCTTGCACATCAAATGCAATAAAACCCAGCTTCTGGATTCGGCATCATGCATGCGAGCTACAGTTTGTAGCAGCTAGTTGATTGTAGTCTAATGGTTAGAGAGCATTGGATTCACAACTGAAATTAAAATGTCGGGGGTTCGACGCTCGACCCACTCTGGAACAATTGTTGTGTCCTTGAGCAAGACACTAAACGCAGCATCGCTTCAGTTCACCCAGCTAAAGGGGTTACAGAAATTGAGGGTATCCTTATAGACTGAGCCGCCGTACGCAGCCTTCAGATGCGCCGCGCAATAGCTGCGGCTGAGCTGTCCGTTGCACATCTGGTCAGGTGTAATTAAAAAAGTAATAAAATGCAGAATGTAAAATGTTCCAAAGCAACATATAACGTACACTGTCCGGCGTGACTCAGCTAATTTATGTTCGCATTCTTGACTTTTCTTTCGTTTCATTATTAAATCAAAGTGTAGAGAGGACAGGAGAACTTCTACACTAAGGGAATTGTTCTTTTTAAAGCACCTGAGCACTTTTTAGCAAGACACAAGTTAAGTCTGAATTTCATGCAGTTGACAAGCAGTCTTGCACTTCATCTCCACAACACACTTTCGTCGATCTCCACACTGTAGCTCTGCAGTGGCGGAGGCCGATTCGTCACGCATCGCTGGATAGCGGCTTCATTCTAACTTGGCTAATTCAATCCTACATACTAAAACTCATCCCCAAGAATCCACAGCTGCCGTTTCCAAGCTGCATCTTCAACGTTTAATTGGCTCCGATGCTAGCGGACTGAAAGACCGACAAGGTCTTGTTAAATATATAACATTGCCAATTCTAGGTTGTAATTCAAACTAAGGTCCACTCCTTAACTCTCAAGATCCACTCCTGCCTATAAGTGTCTCCTCTCAGGATCCACCCCTCCCTAAGTGCCTCCTCTCAGGATCCGCCCCTCCCTAAGTGCCTCTTCTCAGGATCCGCCCCTCCCTAAGTGCCTCCTCTCAGGATCCGCCTCTTCCCTAAGTGTCTCCTCTCAGGATCCGCCCCTCCCTAAGTGTCTCCTATCGGGATCTGCCCCTCCCTAAGTGTCTCCTCTCAGGATCCGCCCCTCCCTAAGTGCCTCCTCTCAGGATCCGCCTCTTCCCTAAGTGTCTCCCCCTTCAGGATCCGCCCCTCCCTAAGTGTCTCCTCTCAGGATCCGCCCCTCCCTAAGTGCCTCCTCTCAGGATCCGCCCCTCCGTAAGTGTCTCCTATCGGGATCTGCCCCTCCCTAAGTGCTTCCTCTCAGGATCCGCCCCTCCCTAAGTGCCTACTCTCAGGATCCCTTCCCTGAGTGTCTCCCCCTTCAGGATCCGCCCCTCCCTAAGTGTCTCCTCTCAGGATCCGCCCCTCCCTAAGTGCCTACTCTCAGGATCCCTTCCCTGAGTGTCTCCCCCTTCAGGATCCGCCCCTCCCTAAGTGTCTCCTCTCAGGATCCGCTCCCCTTAAGTGTATCTTATCAGGATCCGCCCTTTCCTGATTCACCCTTATTAAATATCCATCCCTTCTCAAATATCCTCTTCTGCTAGAGCCCGCTCCTCTTCAAGCCCCCCTTCGTAGAATCCGCACCTCTATCCGCCCCTCTCCATCTATCTCTGCTCGCCTCCCTTTTTAACTTCCGCATCAGTTGAGAACCCCCGCTATAGCGCCACCCAAACGGCTGGAATTTACGGTTTGCCCTCATACTCGTATACTTATCCCAGCTAGCAGTCAGTTGAAGTCATGGTTAGCCAGCCGGAGATGGAAAATGAAATTAACGGTCATGCAGCAAGCGAAAGCGCAACGTCTCAAGGCTCCGTCTCCTTTTCCCAAAGTAAATAATAGTACTCCTTGCTGTACAAAAGTACAGTTGCGGTGCTGCACCATGCGGCTTCTATGTAAATAATTGACTGAGTTCTAATTGACTGCCACCCCCTGCCAGCGGTGTTGTCTTGTGCAGCAGTAATTACCCTGTCTGAGTGTTGAGAAATTGCTTCGGTTGTAAACTTGTCTGCCTCAGTTGTAGTCGGGTTAGACTTATATTGGCTTTCTTTCGTTGGGCTCTGCAACAGACTCTTCAGCATAGAGGACACTTTTACAGTCTGGCAAAGGATCCGCCCCTTCATAATCCTCTCTACTCTCAGGATCCACCCCTTCCCGATTCTCTCTCCTCTCAGGATCCGCCCCTTCCCAATTCTCTCTCCTCTCAGAATCCGCCCCTTCCCGATTCTCTCTCCTCTCAGGATCCGCCCCGTCTCGATTCTCTCTCCTCTCAGGATCCGCCCCTTCCCGATTCTCTCTCCTCTCAGGATCCGCCCCTTCCCGATTCTCTCTCCTCTCAGGATCCGCCCCTTCCCGATTCTCTCTCCTCCCAGGATCCGCCCCTTCCCGATTCTCTCTCCTCTCAGGATCCACCCCGTCTCGATTCTCTTTCCTCTCAGGATCCGCCCCGTCTCGATTCTCTCTCCTCTCAGGATCCGCCCCTTCCCGATTCTCTCTCCTCTCAGGATCCGCCCCTTCCCGATTCTCTCTCCTCTCAGGATCCGCCCCGTCTCGATTCTCTCTCCTCTCAGGATCCACCCCGTCTCGATTCTCTCTCCTCTCAGGATCCACCCCGTCTCGATTCTCTTTCCTCTCAGGATCCGCCCCGTCTCGATTCTCTTTCCTCTCAGGATCCGCCCCGTCTCGATTCTCTCTCCTCTCAGGATCCGCCCCTTCTCGATTCTCTCTCCTCTCAGGATCCGCCCCGTCTCGATTCTCTCTCCTCTCAGGATCCGCCCCTTCTCGATTCTCTCTCCTGTCGGAATCCGCCCTTTTCTACTCCCTCTTAACTTCCTTTTCGTCCCTTGAAGTCATCTCTCTGAAATCGATCAGCCTTTTCCGCCAAGTTCCGCTCCTGTCTGACCAACCCTGAATAATTCAAAGCAACCAAACTTTCCGCTTCCCAGCTGTGCATCTTTGGAGCAAACAAGTTTGACTAGGAAAAGCTGCTGCTGAGAATTGGGGAAAGTGATTTTCTTAGCACTTAATGTTCATCTGTAAAAAAACAGAAGTTGCCAAACAAATCGCAGTCTATAAGCGTGTTTGAACTCGCTGGTCTCATCCTGACTATGAAAGTCCGCAGGAAGAACAGTTTTTTTTATCAAATTTCAACTTGAGCAGTTCTTTATCAGCAGCTAATTGCAGTTCACTGTTTTTTCTGCTTCCTTCTCACTGTCTTGGTTGCCAGGGACTTCTAGCTGAGTGTTTGCCGTGCCCTTGAACTCTGAAAATTCTATTGCAGAAGATTTTCTACTGCTAAATGGACTGAAAATAAGCAAGGAAGCCGTCCTAGGAAAAATTTAATTGAGCTGTCATTGTAGTTCTACTAATAATTTTGCATTCTGTATAATTTCGATTTAGGAGTCGAATTAACAACATTAATTGATAATTTAGCACTAATTAGAGGGTAAATTAATTGATGAATATATAAACACAGACTGGATTGCTGATCTATAGCCATCGCGGATGAAGGAATAGAATGGATTGCTAATCTATAGCCATCGCGGATGAAGGAATAGAATGGATTGCTAATCTATAGCTCCATCAGGGATGAAGGAATAGAATGGATTGCTAATCTATAGCCATCAATGATGAAGGAATAGAATGGATTGCTAATCTATAGCTCCATCGCAGATGAAGGCATAGAATGGATTGCTAATCTCGGCCATAAGCAATGCAGTTCTAACTGAAAAATGTACTTTCAGTCAGCAGCTTTTGCTGCTGGTCCACTTATCCAGATAAAATTGGCATTGCTGCGGGGCCCTGACTGCGTTCAGGTGATTTTCCTGCCTGCAGTCAGGGGACTTGAGTTTCCATTGTTCTGCTGCTCAAAACTGAGGCGGACTCCGCATCCCCCGCCTTTGTCTTGCTACAGCTATTCAGGCGCGGGCACCCAACTCATGCTCACAGGCCTTCTGTGGCCTACGTCTGATTCAACAATAAACCGCTTTAAATAAACTATGAAGGAATGAAATAGCATTACCTGAAATTACTACCTTCTGGTTGTCTGCGAGAGTTGCTTAAACAAAAAATACTTTAGAAATAGTTACACCATAGTTGTGCCAAAAAAATTTGGTTAGATAGATAGATAGATAGATAGATAGATAGATAGATAGATAGATAGATAGATAGATAGATAGATAGATAGATAGATAGATAGATAGATAGATAGATAGATAGATAGATAGATAGATAGATAGATAGATAGATAGATAGATAGATAGATAGATAGATAGATAGATAGATAGATAGATAGATAGATAGATGGATGGATGAATGGATGGATGGATGGATGGATGGAATGAGCTCCCAATTGGAAAGCTGGATTCTTAAAGTGCAGCGCAGACAAGGATCTGTGCTTGATCGTTGTGCAAATTCCAAGCTTGCTTAGCTTGCTTCCCTGCTTAGCCCCCTCCTCGCCACCCCTGGGTTTGAGAATGATTTCCGACCTGTTTTCGGCCCCAAATCCCGTCGTTAAAAACATTATTTACGTTTTTTTGCTCTCCAGTCTTAGCAGTCTGTTGGGTTCCGTATTATCTCCCGACGGGATTGTGAATGTCGTTGTTTTCCCGTTTATTGTCTCTCTCTCTCCTCTCTCTCTCTCTCTCTCTCTCTCTCTCTCTCTCTCTCTCTCTCTCTCTCTCTCTCTCTCTCTCTCTCTCTTGGGTTAGTAGCTATATTTACATTCGTTTCACACAAAGGCAGTCAAGAGAGATAATATATGTGCTTGTACTTTTATAGGCTCCCAAGGGTCAGTAGTGCTGTGATATACAATCAGTGTCGCATTTACTGGTTCAGAAAGCCAAGGCTGCTCATTGATCTGCCGACTGCTTTTGTCATCCTTGCTGTATAGCAAGACGCTGGTGTGTCGCAAATATGTCTGCATAGAGTACAGTTGTGTGTATGTTCTGTGTCAATATGTCTGCATAGAGTACAGTTGTGTGCATGTTCTGTGTCAATATGTCTGCATAGAGTACAGTTGTGTGCATGTTCTGTGTCAATATGTCTGCATAGAGTACAGTTGTGTGCAATGTTCTTCCATTGCGAGTGTGTATTGCAATACTCAGTACATGTCCCATGAAAACTACACCCACTGTATCTTTGTTACTATGCAAATCCAATGGCCCAAGATTCTTGGCCACCATTGTAAAGCTCCTTTTATTGCAGTTGCTAGCTGAGATTTTAAATATAAAAGAGCAACTTTATTGGTTGCCTCTAACGGTTTGGCTTGACTTTTGCGGTGCTCACCTGAGCTGATCAACGAGTGTAAATAGTTATACCTTATTCCTTGACTCTGCTAGCAAAATCTCCGTTGTGTCTTGCATTGTAGCACTGGTAGCAATAATAAGAATAGTGAGAATAATTGATTACACTTGCCCTAATGGGCAGATGTGCAACCGACAGCTCAGCCGCAGCTATTGCGCGGCGCATCTGAAGGCTGCGTACGGCTGTTCAGTCCAAGGACTGGGGGGTCGCCACACACCCTCAATTACCACCGCTAATGCTGGCACCCCCTGGGCGAACTGAAGCAAAGCAGAGTTACGTCTTGCTCAAGGAAACAAAATTATTCTGAGTGGGTCAAGAATCGAACCCCCGACCTTTCAGTCGTGAGTCCGATGCTCTTACCACTAGCCCCCCCCCCTCTTTAGCACACAGACTAACCCTTATATTTCAGGCCCATGCAATATCATATTACCATATCTCACAGAAAACAACTTCCAGTCTCACTCATGGACAGCCTCAATGTGCGCTCAATTTGGCTTGGTTTCGCTAGAGACAAAGCATACTAGTTGTCCATGGTCTTGCACCCACGGTGGTTGCTTCTAACTGATAGACAAACAGCTTGTTTAGGTACGTACTAACCGCGACCATATCTGCTTAACTTCATATATATATATATATAGTTCTAGCAAAGAATGCTACAGAAAATTGGACCGGTTGCATAGCAGCCACTGTAACTGCAGCAACTTCCGCATGGCACTTCGAAATACCAAATGCATTATCCTCTCCAGAATAAACCCCAATTTACTTGTTGTCCATTAATCGGAGCAATTCAGCTTAATCCCCAGCCATAAGTGACTCTGCTGTTCCCTGATATTAATCCAAATATTCGCCAGCTGCGCAGCTGCCAAACACCGACTGAATGCAGACCGTAAAACAACGCATATTTTTATACAGAATAAAGTTTCCCAGTGCATCTGCCCTCCCTAACATTTAAATTATTGCTAAGCACATTTAGACCGGGTACAGCGACTGTCCTTTCCATTCTAGAAATATTTAATAAGCGTTGCTGAGGTCTATATACATCATAACCCAACGTGGAATAGGGAATAGAATGGATTGCTAATCTATAGCCATCACTGATGAAGGAATAGAATGGATTGCTAATCTATAGCCATCAATGATGAAGGAATAGAATGGATTGCTAATCTATAGCCATCAGGGATGAAGGAATAGAATGGATTGCTAATCTATAGCCATCAGGGATGAAGGAATAGAATGGATTGCTAATCTATAGCCATCAATGATGAAGGAATAGAATGGATTGCTAATCTATAGCCATCAGGGATGAAGGAATAGAATGGATTGCTAATCTATAGCCATCAGGGATGAAGGAATAGAATGGATTGCTAATCTATAGCCATCACTGATGAAGGAATAGAATGGATTGCTAATCTATAGCCATCACTGATGAAGGAATAGAATGGATTGCTAATCTATAGCCATCACTGATGAAGGAATAGAATGGATTGCTAATCTATAGCCATCAGGGATGAAGGAATAGAATGGATTGCTAATCTATAGCCATCAGGGATGAAGGAATAGAATGGATTGCTAATCTATAGCAATCACTGATGAAGGAATAGAATGGATTGCTAATCTATAGCCCCATCACGGATGAAGGAATAGAATGGATTGCAAATCTATAGCCATCACTGATGAAGGAATAGAATGGATTGCTAATCTATAGCCATCACTGATGAAGGAATATAATGGATTGCTAATCTATAGCCCCATCACTGATGAAGGAATAGAATGGATTGCTAATCTATAGCCATCAGGGATGAAGGAATAGAATGGATTGCTAATCTATAGCCATCAGGGATGAAGGAATAGAATGGATTGCTAATCTATAGCCATCACTGATGAAGGAATAGAATGGATTGCTAATCTATAGCCCCATCAATGATGAAGGAATAGAATGGATTGCTAATCTATAGCCATCACTGATGAAGGAATAGAATGGATTGCTAATCTATAGCCATCACGGATGAAGGAATAGAATGGATTGCTAATCTATAGCCATCAGGGATGAAGGAATAGAATGGATTGCTAATCTATAGCCATCACTGATGAAGGAATAGAATGGATTGCTAATCTACAGCCCCATCAATGATGAAGGAATAGAATGGATTGCTAATCTATAGCCATCACTGATGAAGGAATAGAATGGATTGCTAATCTATAGCCCAATCACGGATGAAGGAATAGAATGGATTGCTAATCTATAGCCCCATCAATGATGAAGGAATAGAATGGATTGCTAATCTATAGCCATCACTGATGAAGGAATAGAATGGATTGCTAATCTATAGCCCCATCACGGATGAAGGAATAGAATGGATTGCTAATCTATCTCACAGGCGAAGGAAATCGAATCGATATTAACCCAGCCCATGAATACGAATACATTATGGATTCATATGCGCAGGTTTATAAAACCTAAATTTAAGTCTCTGCCCATATCTGGACTCGGTGAACTGGCTTCACAAAAGTGCGCAGGGGATGCACGCAAGTGGGGGTTCGGACGCAATTCCGATAGGACCGGCTAATTCCACTTTCCAATCGGTGGGTTGAGGAATTATCAAGGCACATCGGGTCCGATAGGAAGTCCCCGAGCCCGCGCAGCAATCAAGATTCTTGCGCCAAGAAAGCGACTTTAATTTTGAATAAATTCTGCTAATGACTTGGCAACCAAGGACCCTAGGAACACTTCGTTACAGAGTAGTCCTAGCCTAGTCCTAACTAGTCTAATAGTCCTTGTTGGCAACTAAGAGACATTCAAGTACCTCGTCAAATGTCAGCTCTCACTATCACTTTAATTTAGTTTTTCCTTTCCGAAAGTTTTACGCAGCAGAATCCGACAACAACCGCAAACATTTTCTAAGAAGTCTCGCTGTGGCTGCTGTTGCGTGTACTTTTAACAAAGTGGACAGAGCAGCTCCGCGGTTGACCAATGAGGGCCAACCCCCAAGGCACAGAGAGTGTACATGCCTGAGGATTAGACAGTCAGGGCCGCTGTACACCCTGTGTGAGCGTGTGTATGAATGCGTGCCTGAGTACAGTATTGTCGTGCTTGTGTGTGTTCAGGAGTCAATCAGCTGTTGATTTAGATTTGATTCGAACGGCCTCTCATCCATAGATCAGGTGTTCCGGAAACTAGAGATCTGTATCGATCGAAAGGAGATGATCCATAAAACGACTTAGCCTTAGGTATAACCCTAGCCCTAATTGTTAGGTCACCGGAGCCCTAAACCGTGTCCTAAGCAGCCCCAGAAGCCTTTCTGCTAGCAATCTCTTGATCTAATACGCATAATTTTGCGTCAGATATTTTGCAATTTTCGGATAATTATCTTCCAATGCGAATGATTACAATAAAATGGATACTTGAGCTGAACTCCAAGGTAAAGTGGAGCAGTAAAAGTTTAAATTCTTGACGGGGAGTCAGTTTTTAAGAGATTTAATAAGACACGAGAAATTTGCGTCAGACACGGAAAAAACTTTGCGTCAGACACGAGAACTTTGCGTCAGACACGAGAACTTTGCGTCAGACACGAGAACTTTGCGTCAGACACGAGAACTTTGCGTCAGACACGAGAACTTTGCGTCAGACACAAGAATTTTGCGTCAGACACGGAAAGAACTTTGCGTCAGACACGGAAAGAACTTTGCGTCAGACACGAGAACTTTGCGTCAGACACGAGAACTTTGCGTCAGACACGAGAACTTTGCGTCAGACACGAGAACTTTGCGTCAGACACGAGAACTTTGCATCAGACACGGAAAGAACTTTGCGTCAGACACAAGAATTTTGCGTCAGACACGGAAAGAACTTTGCGTCAGACACAAGAACTTTGCGTCAGACACGGAAAGAACTTTGTGTCAGACACGGAAAGAACTTTGCGTCAGACACGAGAACTTTGCGTCAGACACGGAAAGAATTTTGCGTCAGACACGGAAAGAACTTTGCGTCAGACACGAGAACTTTGCGTCAGACACGAGAACTTTGCGTCAGACACGAGAACTTTGCGTCAGACACAAGAATTTTGCGTCAGACACGGAAAGAACTTTGCGTCAGACACGGAAAGAACTTTGCGTCAGACACGAGAACTTTGCGTCAGACACGAGAACTTTGCGTCAGACACGAGAACTTTGCGTCAGACACGAGAACTTTGCGTCAGACACGAGAACTTTGCGTCAGACACGGAAAGAACTTTGCGTCAGACACGAGAACTTTGCGTCAGACACGGAAAGAACTTTGCGTCAGACACAAGAATTTTGCGTCAGACACGGAAAGAACTTTGCGTCAGACACAAGAACTTTGCGTCAGACACGGAAAGAACTTTGCGTCAGACACGAGAACTTTGCGTCAGACACGAGAACTTTGCGTCAGACACGAGAACTTTGCGTCAGACACGGAAAGAACTTTGCGTCAGACACGGAAAGAACTTTGCGTCAGACACGAGAACTTTGCGTCAGACACGAGAACTTTGCGTCAGACACGGAAAGAACTTTGCGTCAGACACGGAAAGAACTTTGCGTCAGACACGGAAAGAACTTTGCTTCAGACACGAGAACTTTGCGTCAGACACGAGAACTTTGCTTCAGACACGGAAAGAACTAGCGCAAACACACAAGCTTTGATTCCATATTGCACCCGGCGCAGCTGGACATCTCTACTCACAGGCTAGGTGCAAATGAGGCAGGTACAATTGATTGTGAGTCACTAATTCTGATATATTGCGACCTCACTCAGGCATAATAATAATTATCACCTTTATAGCTTTTAACTAGCAATCTTCGCCCCCGATGGGGGACATCTGGAAAGAATCCTTGTTCTTTACAAATAACAAATAGACAGCGAAATAAAGCCTTCATAAAAAGGTCGAAGTCAAAGGTTTGAGTTCGATTTTTATTTTAAGAAATTATAAGTTCTTTATATTTGCTTTGTCGGACGTTTGATTCACTTTCCGGGTTGTAGGTTCCTGCTGTTCTGATGAGCTTCTGGTTGATCCGATGAGCTTCCGGTTGATTTTATGAGCTTCCGGTTGATTTGATGAGCTTCCGGTTGATTTGATGAGCTTCCGGTTGATTTTATGAGCTTCCGGTTTATTTTATGAACTTCCAGTTGATTTTATGAGCTTCCGGTTGATTTGATGAGCTTCCGGTTGATTTTATGAGCTTCCGGTTGATTTTATGAGCTTCCGGTTTATTTTATGAACTTCCAGTTGATTTCATGAGCTTCCGGTTGATTTCATGAGCTTCCGGTTGATTTTATGAGCTTCCAGTTTATTTTATGAACTTTCAGTTGATTTCATGAGCTTCCGGTTGATTTTATGAGCTTCCGGTTGATTTTAGGAGCTTCCAGTTGATCTGATGAGCTTCCGGTTGATTTGACGAGCTTCCGGTTGATTTGATGAGCTTCCGGTTGATCTGATGAGCTTCCGGTCGATCCGATGAGTTTCCGGTTGATTTTAGGAGCTTCCGGTTAATCCGATGAGTTTCCGGTTGATTTTAGGAGCTTCCGGTTTATCCGATGAGTTTCCGGTTGATTTTAGGAGCTTCCAGTTGATCTGATGAGCTTCCGGTCGATCCGATGAGCTTCCGGTTGGCCTCAATTCGTGGTAAGTTTTCATTCCTGCTGATTTAAATTTAACTTTGCAGCTTTCTTCCAACTTCTCATATCGTTAATCCAACAGGATTATGGAATATTATTCAGTAAACCTGTTCAGTGCAAGCTTCTTATTTCATTGTACAATCAGTCGGGCACAGATGATCAAAAGAATGAAATGAAATGATGCCCCCACCTCCTGGTCTCAATAACTATCCGAGTGAAGCCGGATTCGTTGGCATTAATATATCTGCCTTTTATAATTGCCCTTCATCCCTTTCGCCCGCAACCCCCCTTGACTTGCCGCCGCCTCTCCGCTCCACAGGTTCGGTTCGATAACTTGTTTTATTCATCTGGATTGATCCGGTTTCTCTCGCTCGATTCTGTCGCTCCCCTTGACTTCCCCCTCTCCAATCCTTAGGGGAAGACGTTTCCCACTGAACAGCCAGCTATAAGCCACCCCACGCCCACGACCTCAGTGCTGAGCAGCTCGCCTATTGGTCTGAGAGACTGGTCCACCTCTCTCTCCCTCCTGCTCAACTTCCAGCACTATCCGTCAGCTTTCCAATAGCACACCCGCCGCCAGTTGGCACACTTATGGCTTCTATATAATACGTAGCCGCGATAGGGGCTCAGCCCCCCTCCCCGTGTGCCTATATATTGACCCTTTCTCCAACCCTTCCTCTCGCTGCTTAACAACTTACCGAGTATCAATACATTTTTTTCAGCCAATTATTGGCATATCGAATCTGTCGTTGCCATGGCAACCGACATCAGCCGATTTGTGGTAGAAGGAGTGCCGACCGGGTCGGCCGCGGCAAACTCGGAGCCGGCCAAGGAGACCGGGATTTCGTTGTCGCCCGTCCCGGACAAGACCTGCGGTGAGTTGTGTTGCTGTCAGTGTACACTGCCGGGTGGCCTTCTCTCCGCTCCCCCACGCCTGCCCTCCCCCAAGGGATTTTCCCTATGCTCTTGGGAGAACAGATATAACTTCCCCAGTGGAAGTGCTGAGCTTGGCAAACGCTAAAAATTCCTCCCACACAATGACAGCAGAGCAAAATGAGGTGCAGAAACAAGTCGGCTCTAAAAACATTAAAAAACTATGTACACATGCATTTATAGGCATACAAACAAAGCATGCCTGCATGCGATTTATGAACTCCGAATAGATAAGCACAGATCGGTCGATTTTTATTATCAGACTCGATCGAGAAATCGCCCGGGAAAAATTTTCTCTCGCGTCAGTCAGTCAGTCAGTCAGTCAGTCAGTCAGTCAGTCAGTCAGTCAGTCAGTCAGTCAGTCAGTCAGTCAGTCAGTCAGTCAGTCAGTCAGTCAGTCAGTCAGTCAGTCAGTCAGTCAGTCAGTCAGTCAGTCAGTCAGTCAGTCAGTCAGTCAGTCAGTCAGTCAGTCAGTCAGTCAGTCAGTCAGTCAGTCAGTCAGTCAGTCAGTCAGTCAGTCAGTTATTTAATTACGCAATCAACTATAGAAGGATCAGTAACTGGATGCCCCGCTAACGGCCTCCATCTCATCAACTAATTCCATCCCATGGCAATCTGGACCTCAGCAATGATGGTGGACGCTAGTATTGCTCAATTCACATTGCTCAAAAAAGCTGATCCCACAGTGCCCGGGCGATAGGCTGGGAGATAGGCTGTAATGCTCCGCTCGACCCACCCAATTCCGGCTGGAACCAGTCCTCTCCACTGCCTTCCTCCGCAGTCGGTCAGTGAAAAATTCATGTGACACGTGAAGGTGAAATGTTCTCAGATCTCTCTTTCTGTGTCGGGCGGCGCCGAGCAGCTGGCAATAACTCTCAACTGATCATCGCTTGCTGACTCCGGGAGGCGTAGTGCGTGATGTGGGGATCATTTTCACGAGCCCTTTCGTCCAGATCCGGGGATTTCTGCAGGCCCCCCAAATCCGGTCTCGGGAATCGCCGGATCCCCTGCTGTCATCTTCCAGAAATTCTGGGGAATAAGTTTTAGCTTTCTTCTTCTTGCTTGCCTCTCCTCTTTTGCATCAATATCCCTTTTTCTGCTCTCGCTGTTCTCGCTGCCGGAGGCTGTATGAGGAGCTTCATCTGTCAGCGCCGCTGCGAGAGAGAGGGACAGCGAGAGAATAAATCATATCGACAGGCGTCCATGTCTCATTTCTCATTCCCTGTGTCCCATCCTGTGTGCCAAGCCTCCAAGAGACAGCATCTGAGGAGAACTTTTGGGGCTCTGATCTGACTGACTACTGCAGTAGGCGGAAAAGTTGCACTCTCTGCAGTGGCGGAGTGTGAATTTCTATTTTTTAACAAAATCAGGTGTAAAACCAGTTTGCACAGGGGGCCGGGCTTGATCGAACTGGTTCCCTGCCTTTCTCCGTCTGCTTCCGCTCCGAATTTCTTGAGTTCGCTTCCTTTCTGTTGAGTCTGCTTCAACAACTGCTCGTTGCATTCTTTATGACCTCCTGTCTTTAGCAGTCACCTGTCAGTTCTTGTACGAGTCACTCTGGCTCTCAGTCACTCTGGCTCTCAGTCACTCTGGCTCTCAGTCACTCTGGCTCTCAGTCACTCTGGCTCTCAGTCACTCTGGCTCTCAGTCACTCTGGCTCTCAGTCACTCTGGCTCTCAGTCACTCTGGCTCTCAGTCACTCTGGCTCTCAGTCACTCTGGCTCTCAGTCACTCTGGCTCTCAGTCACTCTGGCTCTCAGTCACTCTGGCTCTCAGTCACTCTGGCTCTCAGTCACTCTTGCTCTCAGTCACTCTGGCTCTCAGTCACTCTGGCTCTCAGTCACTCTGGCTCTCAGTCACTCTGGCTCTCAGTCACTCTGGCTCTCAGTCACTCTGGCTCTCAGTCACTCTGGCTCTCAGTCACTCTGGCTCTCAGTCACTCTGGCTCTCAGTCACTCTGGCTCTCAGTCACTCTGGCTCTCAGTCACTCTGGCTCTCAGTCACTCTGGCTCTCAGTCACTCTGGCTCTCAGTCACTCTGGCTCTCAGTCACTCTGGCTCTCAGTCACTCTGGCTCTCAGTCACTCTGGCTCTCAGTCACTCTGGCTCTCAGAGTCTAAGTTCGTGCAGCCAAACCAATTTCTTTGATGAGGACTGACACTTCGCCCGTCTATTTGGTTACACGGCTGAGTCGAACCCCAGCTCCCCTTGCAGCGGTTCATTTTCTCCGGTCGCTGAGCACCTCCTCCAGGATGCCCGCCGTCTGTGGCGGCTGAGGCAGAAGATTCGCGACCAAAAACGGGCGGGGCTGTCCAAGGGCCCTCCCCAGTAATTGAACTACAGCCGGCCAAGATTCGGACTCATACCGCCCAAGTTTGAGCAAAGCTTCATGCCAAGCCTTGGCAGCTCAAATTTAGCCGCGAATTGAGAGCTTCAAGCAGACCAGCCCCCCTCCCCTAATTGCATCAGTGGCGACCGAGCAGCCCCACCTCAAGCCCCTCGTTTAGTGGGAGCTAATTCCCCGCGCTGATGAAGCGGCGCAGCTTTCCGGGATGCTGTGGGGTGCGTGTTTTTACCGAGCCGCCGCTAGAAATCCGGACTAAACTGGCCGCCCAAGTTTTATCCGGCAGCCGCTTTCCAAGCCTCTTCTTCTTCTTTTTTTTCTGCTGGTCTGCTGCGGCCCCTACGCCCCCTCCCCCTGCAGCCACCGATCCCTCCTTATTTGCGCACCCGCTTCCTCGCGTGTCGCCTTCTGCTAAGCCTACAACTTTCTCATGCCCTGCTGGGTCACCCCCGCCGTCAGGACTTCTTCTGCAAGGGGTGGCGTCCCCCTGCTCGGTGCTAAGTCTTGGTTTGCCACCGGATACTCAGAGCCAGGGGCATCGCCATGGATTTTATGGTGGGGGGATAAAGCCAAAAATTCTACATGTAGATGTACATGTATTTTCAGAATCGGTGTTGTCAGCGCTCATTTGGCGCCGCGGGCACTCATTTTGGCGCCGCAGTCACTCATTTTTGCGCCTCAAGCAAGCACTCATTTTGGCGCCGCAGGCACTCATTCTGGCGCCGCAGGCACTCATTTTGGCGCCGCAGTCACTCATTTTGGCGCCTCAAGCAAGCACTCATTTTGGCGCCGCAGGCACTCATTCTGGCGCCGCAGGCACTCATTTTGGCGCCGCAGGCACTCATTTCGGGGCCCTGAAGCAAAATTATTGATTTCCATAACGGGTCACCAGGAGGGGCGGGGGACCAAGCGCATGGCATGTCCCCCCTGTCCCCCCAGTGGCGACGCCCTTGCTCAGAGCCTGTTGACTGAGCGTGAGCATGTAAGCTCGTCGAGGCCAGTGGAATCTACGAATTAGTGGCATAAAATGCTGCATACACAGCCAAGCTTTAGGCTTTGGACTTACCCCAGCTTCTCCACTTTCTCCATCATCTCTGCGCCCCTCCCTTCTCAGTTGTCCAGACGGGGAAACTTTCTTCTGCGCTGCGCCGATTGGTCCGGCTCGGTTGCAGTCAAAATAGGCGACAGTTTGCAGTTTGCCAGTAGGATGGCAGGGAGGAAAAGGAGGGAGAGGGTTATTGGGGATGGAGCTGGATGGGATGCAGGAGAGGGGGTGGACTTCTTTGGAGACCGAGGGGCCTTGGGTCTGAAGGAGCAGAGGGCGGTGCTGCAGGGCAGGAGAGGAAGAGGCTGAGAGGTGGCCCAGCCAACCAGCAACCGGCTGCAGGAGACGCGTAGATAAATAGCGACAGGTTTAGAGTAGTCTTCTACTAAACCTGTCGTGTCCCTCTACCGCAGCGACTCTCTCCCCGACTCCAACGCTGGGGATCGCTATCGCTAGCTCTCCGCTCCCTAAACGACATGGATCGCATGTCGGACCAGACGCCAGATATAGAGGCTTCTCCAGAGACCGGGCAGCAGCAGCATGTGCAGCCGATTCCGCATCGGAGAAAGAGCAGCATCCTTGTAGCTCTTTCGCACACTCTTCGCAGCCGATGTGAGTGACTAAAAAAAGCCAATTTCAAATCCACGCTACTCCTACAATGGTTGCGTGGTCAGGGCCTCAGTCTCACTTTTCCCTGTTCGACTCTGAGGAGCTCACAAAGGTAAATCAATTCTCGCTCACGTACCTGTCCAAGCACCAGGCAGCCAGGTAGCGTCAAAGCCACGATGATATTTCTTCCCAAATAAATAATTGGCTCCTCTGTGCTTACTCAGTCCAGTTTTTGTCCACCTCATTGATTAATTCATTTGACTAGCATCGCGGGAGAAAAAAGCGTTGGCCCCAGGATACGAAAGTATTCCCCTTCCGAAGACGTCCGGAAGAAGCCCGGAAGTCCGGAAGTCCGGAAGACTCGGAAAGTATTCCCCATATTCTCCTTCTCTCAATTTTCCTAAGCCCTTACCCTCCCGTACCCAGGCCGCTGGCTAAGACCGAGGCTTACGCGGTGTTAGCAGCCAAGGTCCGCTGGTCAGTCCCATCATTAGTGTCTATGCTTGCCCGACTTCTCATACTCGGAGCATCTCATTTTTTCTCCCTGTCCTTGACCGTACGAGACTTTCGTATCTTGCGCCACCCCAAAATTGCCTTCCGTAAGTCTACCAGGCAGGCTATAGGCTTACGATGTAATAATCTCGTAATAATTTGCTGGTAAGCCTGCTCAAGTTCAGCATCTGCACTCCATCATCGCAGGGGTACCCAATGCATTTTTGTGCACTCGATTTATTGGCTTCCAGAAAAATATAGAACTACATAACTAATCATTGGGGTTGCAGCCTAGTGGTTAGAGCGTTGGACTCGCGACTTGAAAGGCCGGGGGTTCGATTCCCTACCCACTCGGAACAGTTTGTGTCCTTGAGCAAGCCACTTAGCTCTGCATTGCTTCAGTTCACCCAGCTGTAAAATGGGTGCCAGCATTAGCTGGGGTAATTGAGGGTGTGTGTGGTGACCCCTGAATCCTTGGGCCTTCAGATGCGCCGCGCAATAGGGCAGGTGAAATCAATTATTATTATTATTACTATTATTACTATCTCTCTCGATGTAGGCCGCACTGACTGGTACTGCTAATGTTTTGATTGCAAAGCTCCTGGAACTAGCAACTTGCAATGCAGCTCAGCTCTCCAGTGCCTTAAAAACATCATCCTCTTCAAATCTCCCTTTGCCACACTACAGCTGAAGATGGCAGCGGCGGCGGCGGCGGCGGCGGCGGCGGCGGCGGGCACCACCATAAGGAGGGCGAGGCGTTGAACGAAGACCTGGACGACCTGGACCTGTACAGGGTGAGAATGTGTCTTCTGCACTCAATGTCGCCTTTGAAATGTACCCCAGGTGTAGAAAGGAAAATAGCATTAAGGAAGCCTGTAATGGCTTTTTAAAATTCTCTGCTTTTGCGTGTTGAACAGTGCCAGCTTCCCCTTTTCACCTGAATCCCACGCTTCTACCCAGAAATCTGGCACAACAAATTCGCCTACCCAGGTCCCTCAAAATCTCCTTGTGCCCAACACCTGAAACTTCGCGCCTTGCCTTAAACAGCGGCCATATTTAGTGGCAGCTTTCATTGTAAAGGTGGTAAGGATAACACACTGTAGCCCTGTGGGTGTTGCATGGTTTGATAAGCGAGTGTAGGTCAATTCGATTTGTCTGACTAAGGAATGACAAAACACTCGATCGCCGCAGCTCCAACTTCAATGTGCGTGCGGCAAATGATTGAAAGTCCACAGCGTGAGATTTGAGAGGCCGTCAAAAATTTTCCGGGTTTCCGGATCTGCGTGCGAAGTCCCCTCTCATCGTTGGCATCCCTTGGGTCTCGTTTAGCATCAATTCACGGCGGCTAGAGAGTGTAGCCACTCTGACAGCTCTCAATCAAGCTCTTCAGCGATTTGACTTCCCCTACTTGCTCGGCGATTCCTTCCGCACAGATCCCAATCCTTCGGTCATCAAAGAAATTCGGGAGGGGGGGGGCAATCGGCTCAATTTAGTGACGCAGTCGGCAAAAAATGAGCGGACGAGTGTTCCTTACGCTCGAGTAGCCCACGAGGAGGTCCCAGCTAGTATCCTCCAAGCGTCTTCGTCTAACTAATACAGCGATTAAGTGTGTCCGCTCGAGGCAAAAAAACATTCGAAATTTGGGGAACAAATGCGACTAAAAGGACGGCGGTATGAATCGGGACGGAACCTCATTAATTTTAGAGGCTGGTTCGATGAGAAAAGCTGTTGCCGGAGAGGATGGCCGGTCCATGCGTTTCTCATGGACTGTTGCTGGGGGTTATATAGAGAGTCATAGTGTCGCTCATACTATCAATTGGAGAGAAAGGGAGAGTCATACTGAGAGTCATAGTGAGGGTCATAGTGAGAGACATTCTGAGAGTCATATTGAGAGTCATAGTGGGAGTCATAGCGAGGGTCATTGTGAGAGTCATAGTGGGAGACATTCTGAGAGTCATACCGAGAGTCATAGTGGGGGTCATAGTGAGGGTTATATTGAGAGACATTCTGAGAGTCATACTGAGAGTCATAATAAGAGTCATACTAAGAGTCATAGTGAGAGTCATACTAAGAGTCATACTAAGAGTCATACTAAGAGTCATACTGAGAGTCATACTAAGAGTCATAGTGAGGGTCATACTGAGTCATAGGGAGTCATAGTGAGCAAAAAGGCAACAGAGCTACTTGCAGACAAAATTCTGGAACGAACAAAAAGTCCAACGGAGGTCGCCTCTGGGCAGCGGGTTTTCTTTAATCCCTCTGAGTGTCAAAAACTTTGTCCCGTCAGCAGCATCTGACTTAATCCGCTCGCTGTGAGCCTTGTTGAGCAAATGTCTGAGCCTTGGCCTCTGAGATCGCTCTTCCTTCCGTTCTGTTTAATGAGAATCGCAGGCTGTTTGGCTATTCCTGTTTGAGAGAGCAAGAGAGTGCTCACAAAAAGCCCCCCGCCGTCAGCTCACAATTTTTCTCACACAGATCGAATCCGATTTATACGGATGCTCTCGAATAGTTCGAAAGCGAATCAGGCGGGAAATCTGTATCCAGATCCTGAGCGCTTTGACTTGGCGTGCGCTTCGAGATTTCGAGTTTTTCTGCTCTTGTGAACTGTGTTTACCGGTGTTTGAGTTCGTTCCGTTCGGCTGAGTCCATCTCTGTTCGGCCATCGGAACTAATTAATCTTCAGGGGGTCCAGTGAGGAAATTCCAATTCCATTTTCGGGGCTGGAAAAATGTTCCTACTTTGAAGGCGTGCGATTAAAATACACCTGTAGCAGTCAGAAGCTCAGGAGATAAATAAAGGCGCGTTTTGGAAAGATCTGAGCCACACTAAGATGCATGCGGAGATACACGAAGACACAATAAAATAAACTAAGACACATACCGAGACACACTAAGACACAGAGAGACACTAAGACACATCTGAGAGACACACTAAGACACAAACTGAGAGACACTAAGACACATCTGAGAGACACACTAAGACACATACTGAGAGACACTAAGGCACATACTGAGACACACTAAGGCACATACTGAGACACACTAAGGCACATACTGAGACACACTAAGACACATACTGAGACACACTAAGGCACATACTGAGACACACTAAGGCACATACTGAGACACACTAAGACACATACTGAGACACAATAAGACACATACTGAGAGACACTAAGGCAGTAACTGAGACACACTAAGACACATACTGAGACACACTAAGACGCATACTGAGACACATTAAGACACATCCTGAGACAGACTAAGACACAAACTGAGACACACAAAGACACATCCTGAGACACACTAAGGCACATACTGAGACACACTAAGACACATACTGAGACACACTAAGGCACATACTGAGACACACTAAGACACATACTGAGACACACTAAGG
Source organism: Macrostomum lignano (assembly GCA_002269645.1). Classification (NCBI taxonomy): domain Eukaryota; kingdom Metazoa; phylum Platyhelminthes; family Macrostomidae; genus Macrostomum; species Macrostomum lignano. The sequence goes on along the minus strand of NIVC01002896.1, from coordinate 21,055 downwards.
CACATACTGAGACACACTAAGACGCATACTGAGACACAATAAGACACATACTGAGAGACACTAAGGCAGTAACTGAGACACACAAAGACACATCCTGAGACACACTAAGGCACATACTGAGACACACTAAGACACATACTGAGACACAATAAGACACATCCTGAGACAGACTAAGACACAAACTGAGACACACAAAGACACATCCTGAGACACACTAAGGCACATACTGAGACACACTAAGACACATACTGAGACACAATAAGACACATACTGAGACACATTAAGACACATCCTGAGACACATTAAGACACATCCTGAGACACACTAAGACACATATTGAGACACATTAAGACACATCCTGAGACACACAAAGACACATCCTGAGACACACTAAGACACATACTGAGACACACTAAGACACATACTGAGACACAATAAGACACATACTGAGACACATTAAGACACATCCTGAGACACATTAAGACACATCCTGAGACACACTAAGACACATACTGAGACACATAAGACACATCCTGAGACACACTAAGACACATCCTGACACACACTAAGACACAAACTGAGACACACTAAGACATATACTGAGACACACTAAGACACATACTGAGAGACACAAAAACACACTGAGACACACTAAGACACATACTGAGACACACTAAGACGCATACTGAGACAGACACGTCCGCCCTGCAGGAGGAGTACACCGGCAGGCCTCGGGTGGCCTCGGTGCTCACCCAGCTCATCCAGTACCGCGCCGGCATCAACCCGACTAGTGGAGAGGCGCACGGCGAGGAGCAGAAAGCCGCGAACCTCGGCACCATCCTGGGCGTGTTCTTTCCCTGCATTCAGAACATCTTCGGCGTGCTGCTGTTCATCAGACTCGGCTGGATTGTCGGCGTCGCTGGCGGCTTCCAGACCCTCATGATCGTGCTGGCATGCTGCACCTGCACTCTGCTGACTGCCATCTCCATGTCCGCCATCGCCACGAATGGCCGGGTTCCAGCCGGCGGCTCCTATTTCATGATATCGCGCTCGCTCGGCCCTGAGTTCGGCTCCGCTGTTGGCGTTCTGTTCTATTTGGCCAACACAGTGGCTGCCGCTATGTACGTTGTGGGCGCGATCGAGATTGCCATCGTGAGTTGGGGGAATTGCTTTGCTGCTGGGAGGAGTACCGGGGAGACTGGCTGATAAGTAGACAGGGAAGCAGGGAGGGAGAAGGGAGGGAGAGAGGGAGACAGGAAACGAGAGGAGTAGTGAATGAGAAGTAGACTACGAGAAATCGAGTAGGAGAAGAATCGACTTCAAGTAGAGTTGAAGTAGATTGTGAGAGGTTGAGTGGAAGAAGTAGAGTAGGAGAAGTAGAGTCAGAGAAGTTGAAGAAGATAAGATAACCTCTCAGCCGCCAACTTTACGCTGTCACGCAGGGAAAGAAAGGCCCGTTATCGGCTGGCAAAAGTAGGTGGCAACCGTATTGCTGCTGCCCCAGACGCTGGTGGTGTCCACTCCAAAAATACGGACCCCGCCCCTAATAAAAGATCCTGGCTGGAAGAGAAATAGAGAGAGAGAGAGAGGGAGACAGAGAAGTAGAGAGGCAGACAGGAAGGGAGAGAAGTAGAGGGGCAGACAGGAAGGGAGAGAAGTAGAGAGACAGACAGGAAGGGAGAGAAGTAGAGAGACAGACAGGAAGGCAGAGAAGTAGAGAGGCAGACAAGAAGGGAGAGAAGTAGAGAGACAGACAGGAAGGGAGAGAAATAGAGAGACAGACAGGAAGGGAGAGAAGTAGAGAGACAGACAGGAATGGAGAGAAGTAGAGAGACAGACAGGAAGGCAGAGAAGTAGAGAGGCAGAAGTAGAGAAGTAGAGGGGTAGAAAACAGATGTAGGAGAGGGCCATCGCTAATTAAAAAGCCTTTTACGAGCGTAGTTGCTAAGTAAAGGCACAAATCACGTGACTGATGTACATATCGCCGACAACAACAACATCGCTAAACCCTGCTTCTGCAGAAGTACATTGTGCCTCAAGCGGCCCTCTTTGAAGACTTCTTCAACAACGCAAGAATCTACGGCCTGATACTGCTGGCACTGATGGGCATCTGCGTGATGATCGGCATTCGCTTCGTGTCCAAGGTGGCGCCCATCTCGCTTGCCTGCGTGCTCATCTCAATCCTCAGCCTGACCATCGGCTTCTTCGTGTCCAACGACAGCAGCAGCCCGAGGATGTGCGCCCTGGGCAGCCGGCTGCTGCGCACCAAAGACCTGATGGAGAATGGCACCATGCAGTGCACTAAAGACCCCAGCGGGCCGATCTACCGGCTCTACTGCCAAAACCAGACGGACTCGGAAGCCTGCCAGTATTTCATGCGCAACGAAGCGTCCGCGTTCCCCGGCATTCCCGGCATCGCCAGCGGCGTCTTCGTCAAGAACTTCTTGCCGTCGCATTACACCGACGCTGGCTACCTGTACGACTCCAATCCGCCGGAGCTGGGCGACAAGGCCCGGGGCGAGGAGCCGTCGATGGCGGATATTAGCACCTCGCTGATCATGCTGATCGGGATCTACTTTCCCAGCGTCACGGGCATCATGGCCGGCTCCAACAGGAGCGGCGACTTGGCTAAGCCGCACATTTCCATTCCGCGGGGCACCGTAGGCGCCGTGCTGGTCACCTCTGCTGTCTGTATCCTTTGCGGAGCCTGGGTCTGAATGGAGGGTCACTCTGAATAGAGGGTCACTCTGCATGGAGGGTCACTCTGCATGGAGGGTCACTCTGAATAGAGGGTCACTCTGAACAGAGGGTCACTCTGAATAGAGGGTCACTCTGAATGAAGGGTCACTCTGAATGGAGGGTCACTCTGAATGGAGGGTCACTCTGAATGGAGGGTCACTCTGAATGGAGGGTCACTCTGAATTAAGGGTCACTCTGAATGGAGGGTCACTCTGAATGGAGGGTCACTCTGAATTGAGGGTCACTCGGTTTGGAGGGTCACTCTGAATGGAGGGTCACTCTGAATGGAGGGTCACTCTGAATTGAGGGTCACTCTGAATGGAGGGTCACTCTGAATGGAGGGTCACTCTGAATGGAGGGTCACTCTGAATTGAGGGTCACTCTGAGTGGAGGGTCACTCTAAATGGAGGGTCACTCTGAATAGAGGGTCACTCTGAATACAGGGTCACTCTGAATACAGGGTCACTCTGAACAGAGGGTCACTCTAAAAAGAGGGTCACTCTGTATGGAGGGTCACTCTGAATACAGGGTCACTCTGAACAGAGGGTCACTCTGAATAGAGGGTCACTCTGCATGGAGGGTCACTCTAAATGGAGGGTCACTCTGAATAGAGGGTCACTCTGAATAGAGGGTCACTCTGAATACAGGGTCACTCTGAACAGAGGGTCACTCTGAACAGAGGGTCACTCTGAACAGAGGGTCACTCTGCATGGAGGGTCACTCTGAATACAGGGTCACTCTGAACAGAGGGTCACTCTGCATGGAGGGTCACTATAAATGGAGCGTCACTCTGAATGGAGCGTCACTCTGAATGGAGGGTTACTCTGAATGGAGGGCCACTCTGAACAGAGGGTCACTCTAAATGGAGGGTCACTTTGAATGGAGGGCCACAATTTGAATGGAGAGTCACTCTGTATTGAAGAGCACTCTAAAGGCAGAGGCACTCTAAAGAACGTTTATGCTCTTTCTCTTTCGTAGGTACTTTAAAGAGAAACTATTTTCCTTGAATCAAAGCAACGCAATTGCGCGACAATCCCCACGCCAGACATCGCCTCAACCCTGCTATTTGCCGCTAACGTTGACGGCCGCCTTCTTCGCGACAAGTGAGTTTGAACTGTTTTTAACCGGGGCAGTTTTTCACTGTATGCAGTGCTAAGATCCGCTGTTACCCCGTGTAAAATTTCAGATTTGGCGTCAGTCTGGACGGCAAATTGGTGGCAGCGTTGATGGCCTGGCCAACCGAGTGGCTCATTTTGATTGGCTCCTGCCTGTCCACTGTTGGAGCCGGCTTGCAGAGCCTTACTGGTGAGATTTAGAAGGCGGAAGCGGAAGGAGAGGGCGCAAGAGGAGGGAGAGGGCGGAAGATGAAGGAGAGGGCGGAAGATGAAGGAGAGGGCGGAAGATGAAGGAGAGGGCGGAAGATGAAGGAGAGGGCGGAAGATGAAGGAGAGGGCGGAAGAGGAGGGAGGGGCGGAAGAGGAGGGAGAGGGCGGAAGAGGAGGGAGAGGGCGGAAGAGGAGGGAGAGGGCGGAAGATGAAGGAGAGGGCGGAAGATGAAGGAGAGGGCGGAAGATGAAGGAGAGGGCGGAAGATGAAGGAGAGGGCGGAAGATGAAGGAGAGGGCGGAAGATGAAGGAGAGGGCGGAAGATGAAGGAGAGGGCGGAAGATGAAGGAGAGGGCGGAAGATGAAGGAGAGGGCGGAAGATGAAGGACAGGGCGGAAGATGAAGGAGAGGGCGGAAGAGGAGGGAGAGGGCGGAAGAGGAGGGAGAGGGCGGAAGAGGAGGGAGAGGGCGGAAGAGGAGGGAGAGGGCGGAAGAGGAAGGAGAAGGCGGAAGATGAAGGAGAGGGCGGAAGAGGAAGGAGAGAGTGGAAGAGGAGGGAGGGGCGGAAGATGAAGGAGAAGGCGGAAGAGGAGGGAGAGGGCGGAAGAGGAAGGAGAAGGCGGAAGAGGAGGGAGAGGGCGGAAGAGGAGGGAGAAGGCGGAAGAGGAAGGAGAAGGCGGAAGAGGAGGGAGAAGGCGGAAGAGGAGGGAGAGGGCGGAGGAGGAGGGAGAAGGCGGAAGAGGAGGGAGAGGGCGGAAGAGGAGGGAGAAGGCGGAAGAGGAAGGAGAAGGCGGAAGAGGAGGGAGAAGGCGGAAGAGGAGGGAGAAGGCGGAAGCGGAAGGAGAGGGCGCAAGAGGAGGGAGAGGGCGGAAGAGGAGGGAGAGAGCGGAAGAGGATTAGAGGGCGCAAGAGGAGGGAGAAGGCGGAAGAGGATTAGAGGGCGCAAGAGGAGGGAGTTAGAGGCGGAAGAAGAAGAGTGAATTATAGGGGAGATCTACAGGGATCGAAAATCGACAGCAAAAGCAGATCCCGCACTCTGTCGCTTGCAATCCGCATCCCAAATTTCCCGCAGGTGCTCCCCGCCTGTTCCAGGCTATCGCTGCCGACAGCGTCATTGGCTTGCTGGCGCCCTTCAAGGTCACCACCGCTCGCGGCGAGCCATTCCGAGCCCAGCTCCTCACGCTGTCGATGTGCGCCGCCGGAGTCCTGATCGCCGACATCGACGCACTGACGCCGCTGATATCCCAGTTCTTTCTCATGTGCTACGGCTTCGTCAACATGGCCACCTGTTTGAACAGCCTGCTGAGCGAGCCCAGCTGGCGGCCCAGCTTCCGGTATTACCACTGGACAACCTCAAGCCTGGGCTTCCTGTTCTGCCTGGGCCTGATGTTCATGTCCAGCTGGTACTTCGCTATCCTGGCAATGTTCATCGCTGTGGCCATCTACTTCTACGTGCAGTGGAAGGGCGCCACCATTGAGTGGGGCGACGCCACCAACGGCCTGCAGTTGTCGGCGGCCAAGAAAGCCCTGCTGTCTGTTGACGAGAAGCCGCCTCACGCTAAGAACTGGCGGCCCCAGCTACTTGTGCTGCTGGAGGCCGGGGACAACTTGAAGCCGAAGCACGTCTGTCTGCTGGATCTTCTGTCGCAGCTGAAGGCTGGCCGCGGCCTCACCATCGTTGGCTCTGTCATCCAGGGCATGGTCTACGATCATTACGCTGACCTGGACGATGCCAAGGCCGCTCTGCGCTCCGTGATGAAGGCTAAACGGGTGAAAGGCATTGTCAAGATGATCGTTTCCCAGGATGTGGTTCAGGGAATCGAGCACCTGGTGCAGAGCGCCGGCCTAGGAGGCCTGGAGCACAACTGCGTCATGATGTCATTCCCCACCGCCTGGTCGTCTGGTGAGCACTGAACCTGGATTGCCCGATCCCCCTCCGTGCTGACGCATTCTGTCCTCCATGTTGACGCATTCTGTCCTCCATGTTGACGCATTCTGTCCTCCATGTTGACGCATTCTGTCCTCCATGTTGACGCATTCTGTCCTCCATGTTGACGCATTCTGTCCTCCATGTTGACGCATTCTGTCCTCCATGTTGACGCATTCTGTCCTCCGTGCTGACGCATTCTGTCCTCCGTGCTGACGCATTCTGTCCTCCGTACTGACGCATTCTGTCCTCCGTACTGAGTTGTCCTCCGTACTGACGCATTCTGTCCTCTGAGCTAACGCATTCTGTCCTCCGTGCTGACGCATTCTGTCCTCTGAGCTAACGCATTCTGTCCTCCGTGCTGACGCATTCTGTCCTCTGTGCTGACGCATTCTGTCCTCCGTACTGACGCATTCTGTCCTCCGTACTAACGCATTCTGTCCTCCGTGCTGACGCATTCTGTCCTCTGAGCTAACGCATTCTGTCCTCCGTGCTGACGCATTCTGTCCTCTGAGCTAACGCATTCTGTCCTCCGTGCTGACGCATTCTGTCCTCCGTACTGACGCATTCTGTCCTCCGTGCTGACGCATTCTGTCCTCCGTGCTGACGCATTCTGTCCTCCATGCTGACGAATTCTGTCCTCTGTGCTGACGCATTCTGTCCTCCGTACTGACGCATTCTGTCCTCCGTACTAACGCATTCTGTCCTCCGTGCTGACGCATTCTGTCCTCTGTACTGACGCATTCTGTCCTCCGTGCTGACGCATTCTGTCCTCCGTACTGACGCATTCTGTCCTCCGTGCTGATGCGTTCTGTCCTCCGTACTGACGCATTCTGTCTCCCGCACTGACGTTTCCTATGTTTTCATTGCTGGCTCTGATGACCACCCTGTCGTAAATGATAAGCTGGTTGGCTTTGCGACATTATGCCAAGCCAACAGCTGAGATCCAGTAGAGAAACTTATCTCGCACGTCAGGCGAATCTCCAAAACCTCTTCCATCCGGTTCTTCCTCGCCGCCGTAAGAAGAAATTCAATTTTGCCCGACGTTGGAGAAGAAAATACCCTGTCTTGTAGTACAAGCACTTTCTCTCTCCCTCTCTCTCTACCTCTCCTCTCTCTCTTTCGTTTGAGGAGATCTCCGCCTGCCTAATCACCATGCTCCCACGAGCATTCCGAATGCAATTTCCTACCTCTGCCTCCCTCCCAGCTGTGCCGCCCAGCCCGCAGTCCCAAGCGTGGATTGGTGTCAGATTCCATTCCGCTCTGCTCCAGTCAGCTGCCATGCAGGCTCCCGTCGACTTAAAACGTGATTTAAAACGTATCAACCGTCAACTGTCCACGAATAATAACCCCTACTAAAAATCTTATTCACAGGTGACGAGGTCGGTTTTTGCTTAGCCAATATTTGTAGCGCTGCTTATGAATTTCTGTGAGCTTGAGGCAGGGTTTTTAGTCTCCCAGATCCCAATCTCTGAGTAAATTGAGCGACATTAAACGATTGACGGAGTGTTCTCTAACTGCTAGGAATAGGCTTCGGATTTAATCTGATTTTAACAATAACTCTGACTTTCGTGAATTTACTGAATTATCGCAGCGAACCGCTATGTATAGAACTCGCCTTTGCAACTACTTAAAAATTCATGGGAAGCCCATAGTTCATCCTATGTTTTTGGTGCAATTCTATTTTTTCGGAACCAAAAAAATTTTTCTCGCTACGCATACATCAAAAAGTATTTTTTTAATTCTCAATATCACATCCGCAAATGCGGTCTTTGTGTCTCAGTATGTGTCTAAGTGTGACTGTGTTAAACTGATTGTGAAAGGAATGCAAGCCAGACAGCTATGGGGTGAGGTATGAGCTGTGATCAGGTCTACGTCTCCCTAATACGAGGTCATTCCTTGCCGACCCTTCCGTAGGGCACCATGCCGAAGCTTACGACAAGTTCATGGCTGTTATCCGGGTTAGCGCCGTCTGCGGAAAAGCCGTCCTCGTGCCCAAGAACGTCGACAACTTCCCGACGAAGTTCCCGGACCAGAAGCAGACCGGTACCATCGATCTGTGGTGGATTGTTCACGACGGAGGACTGCTTCTTCTACTGGCTCACTTACTGAAACGCAACAAGTTCTGGAGCAAGTGTCGCCTCCGTGTGTTCACCGTGGCCCAGACTAGCGACAACTCCGTGGAAATGCGCACCTTCATGTGCTCGTACATCAGCCAGCTGCGCATGGAGGCGGACGTCGAGGTGGTGGAACTGCAGACCGCCATTATGAGCGCCTACACCGCCAATCGAACTCTGAGCATGACGAACCGTTGCGAGGTGCTGTCCCAGACCGATTCGCAGGGACTGGCGGATCCGCAGGTGTTCGTTGACAATCTTCGCGACATGAAGACGGCAGCCGAGACGGCGGCTGGCGGCACGACCGCCACATCAGGGCACACGAACGGCGACCTGAGTGCCGAGATGGAGAATCAGTACACCTTCAGTGCGAACGCTGCCCGCCAGGAACCAGCTCTGTGAGTGTCGAATATTGGCAGGTGACAGGTAGAAACAGAGAGAAGAGCACAGAGTTTGCGTGTCCGAGGGGAGGCTAACCAGATAGAGAGTCGCTTATTTGAGATTAGTGATATCTCGCCAGTTTAAGCAACACCATGGTCTAAAACAGAGTATAGGCGTACATCTGACCTATTTTCAGGGCCAGTCGTTCTCGTGCGTTACTAATTTCTATCAGTTGGGATTTTTCAGGCCGACAGGACTAAAAGTCTTCCTCTCCCCTTCTACAAGCTGCCCTCCAGTTTTTGACGACAACCAGCCGAGTGAGTTAGAACTAGGTTCAAGGGCATCTTTTTTCCTGCTCGAGGATTGCGGAGAGGCCACTCGGTTGGAAAAAATAAGAAGTAGGTGGCGGAGCTATGGATGCTCAAAGCCCATCCAACCACCCCCTCCCCCTAGAAAATGGGACTTGCGCGCACGCGCCCCAACGCGAGAGTTCAGATCCCCCCTAGCTGCCTTCCCAGAGCCCGAGCCGGCGAAATTCCTTCTGCTCTCGCCCTCGCCCCTCCGGCAAATCGCGTAGATGAGGGCGCCCACACGTGACAGCTGGGAAAGTGGCTGGACGGCTAGGTCAGGCGAGGTAAAAATAGGAGTAGCAAGTGACAGAACAGGAAGAAAAGCGAAAGAAGAAGACTTATGTCTATGAGGGCGAAGGCATGAAGCCTTTGGTGTAGCTAGACGAGAGGGAACACTCTTCTTTGCAGGGGAGTATTGAATGGGAATAAGTCTCTAAACAGACTGGGGGGAGTGGGTTTTTACCTAAATTTGTAATATAGGTGAGCGCTTGCGCTTTTGGGAACACAATAGGCCTCAGATCCCTGCCCCAGATCCCAGTCCTAGATCCCAATCCCGGATTCCCAGATATTCCGATGCACTTTATTCAACTAGTTGGCGACCGCCTCCGTTCTCCGCTTCCCGCGCGTGGCTCAGCGTACATAGTCTGGTCGCATTTCTATTCCATATTCATTGCTCAATGCTTAATATCGGCAACGATCGTATATTATAAATAAATATAGTCGCACCGCCCGTGTGGGGGCTCTGAGCTTTTTCTCTTTGGCCAGTTCTGCTAAATCAGGACTTGAACTCTTACATATCAGATCCCTATCCCAGATCCCAATCCCAGATCCCAATCCCAGATCCCTATCTCAGATCCCAATCCCAAATCCCAGATCCCAATCCCAGCTCCCAGATCCCAATCCCAGATCCCAGATCCCAACCCCAGATCCCAATCCCAGCTCCCAGATCCCAATCCCAGCTCCCAGATCCCAATCCCAGATCCCAATCCCAGCTCCCAGATCCCAATCCCAGCTCCCAGATCCTGATCCCAGCTCCCAGATCCCAACCCCAGATCCCAATCCCAGCTCCCAGATCCCAACCCCAGATCCAAATCCCAGATTCCAATCCCAACCCCAAATCCCAATCCCAGCTCCCAGATCCCAACCCCAGATCCCAATCCCAGAATCCAGATCCCAACCCCAGATCCCAATCCCAAAATCCAAATCCAAACCCCAGATAACAATCCATGATCATACGCAACACCGGACGTTGCGAGTTTGAATTCCCAAATGCCGTCAGTTTTCCAACCTTCCCTCTCTGAACCTGTCCAGGCGAAGCATGTAATTTCCTATCCAACGATCCCATTTCTCATAAAATCCCATTTGCTCTCGATCGCGCCCATCCCCTGGGCCGCAATCAGTTCCCATCGCTGCGCGGTCGCGAGCCGCACGAGTGCAGCCGTTTCTTTACTCTAATCGATTTGTTGTTCTAGGGATCGGAAAATGGTTTTACCTCACAGGGCCAGGTAAAGAATCTTACCTCATGGCTGCGGGCAGGATGAGAGAGGACAGGAGAGGGAATAGAGAAGAGTGAGCAGGAAAGAGATATGAGAGATGAGAAGAGAGAGCTGAGAAGAGACATTACCTTGAGCTGTTGTGAGAGAGGCTTCGCGGACCGCATGTGAACAACTACCGAATCGCTAGGTACAGAAGGTTGGTATTATTAGGCCCAAGTCCCTGTTATAATTATATTTGAGCTTTCGAGCTTCAATTAAAAGCTATCTATGACTATTTATAGTTAGAATCTGTTGAATTTTCATCGCTCATTGAGCAGATATTGGATCAATCGATTTATAGCCATAGGCCCAATATGCAGCACTTCTTATCCAGCCTTCCCATGATTGCAAGGCCACAAAAGTGCAATCAATGATTAGAATGTCATATGAATGTCACCCGATTCTGGTGAAAAATAGATCCAATTAGTTGAGTACAACGGTGAATCGTCATCTCAAATTCATTTTGTATGGATCTAGGAGTATAGGCCGAAGCAACTAAGGGTGTAATATAAGAATATACACTGAAAATGCCTTCATTTTTGTAGTTGCTCTAATATTTTGGTCTATCTAACAGATAGTCTAGTCTATTATATATTCCAAATTTAGTTACTAAGCCTACGATTGATCACGTCTTACGCTTAGGAAAGATTGATCGTTAGTTGACGTTGTTTTGTACACCCTGTTTAGGGGACCACGGTAGAGCGGTATCTCATCGCTCTTTTATTCCAGAGATAAAAGTCCTGAACCGTTCTGTTCTGTTAGTACAACAAAAGTCCACGAGGGCTTTACTCAGCAAAACTACTTTTGGATCGATAGTCAACTCCAGGTGTCTGGAAATGAACCTGAGGTGAAACTCCGGAACCAAACCGACTGGAATTGACAGTCAAATTTCAATTTGCAGATTGCATTTCGGAGGCTTATTTATCGAAAATTGTAGACTCAATGTTCAGTCGTTCGCTTTTCCCCATGAAATTGGGAGAAAGAAATAATTGGGCTTAAGCTACTCTTTCTGGGTGAAGAAAGGAAGAGTACATGTTACATATTTTTTCAAAGTTCAGCACATCTTTGTTGCTTTTTAAATACGCATTTCTATTGTAACTTACTAAAAATTACTTGAGAATTTATCTACAACAACGATTTGCTGATGTTTCTACTAACTTCTTTCGCAAGAACAGTAGGCTACTTAGCATTTTTATTCGGCATCGCATGCCATAGACGATTGAGCATTCTGTTGTTGAGTTGGTTAGGAATTTTACTACCTTATGGGGCTCCATTCCTGAAATCTCTGGATTTTCTGCTGATCGCTCATTACAAATGGATGGCAAATTTCGTTTGAAAATTAAACTAGTGGTTTCTCTGATGGGGAGTAGAAATTCTCTCTACAGGTGCGTCTCACTCTGCTCTAGGGCGAAATAATAGGAGAAGAATGGCAATGTTGCGTCAACTTAATCACAGCTATGAGGGCCAAACTCTAATGCTGAGTGTACACGCCTGGCGATTAGAAGGTCAGGACCGCTGTACACCCTCTGTGAGCGTGAGTACAGTACTCTCTGCACCTGACTTTTTCTTAAAAAAGCAGCGATCAACAACAGTTTGCAACAAAACCAATCAATCACCAGCAAGAAGCACTGAACATTTCCATCGAATATTCCTCCAGGGACACGCAGATTCTCCGCCGCATGCACAGCGCCGTGCAGCTGAACGAGATTCTCAAGAAGAAATCGGCAGGCGCCTCTCTAGTTGTGCTCAACATGCCGGGGCCCAACGCGGTGCCGGATCCGACGCGCGACTTTCACTACATGGAGTACCTGGAAGCCCTGACCGAGGGCCTGGAGCGGGTACTGCTGGTCCGGGGCTCCGGGCGCGAAGTTGTCACCATTTCGCAGTGAGCGAGTTGAGCTGAGTTGTGCGGACTGTGAAGACAGCTAAGACGGACTTTTAGAGCTTGAACAGAGGGTTGACTTCAAAGGGTTAATTCTGCATAGCATTACTAAAGGATTGGGGATTCCAATCGCATGAGATGAGTGCGTCACAACCTCGTGAGTTATGGCGTCACAACCGAGCTGGAAGGTTACGCAGGATTTTCGTGTTTTTTGTGCGAGCATTTTTGTTTTACTGCAATTTTTCTGACAAGTTGTCGATCTACCAGCAGTCCTTTTGTTATTATCGATGCTGTAATTTGGCCCTACAAGTGAAGTAACATGGTCAATTGGTTTCAACATGCAAAATCGGTGAACCTCTCTACTGTACTGTTTTTAAGTATCCTCTGTAAGGAGAAATTGAAAACCCTGTTATTTTATGGCATAAACATTCAGCTCAATTCGGCAGATCAGTTTAGTTGGAGTACGTATAAGTATTAGCAATAATTTCGCTGACAAAAATTATCGAAATTGTTTTTGCTTTACAAGCAGTCTGGACGGCCCTTCGCGGCATTCCCATCACGCTTTGAAAAGCAGCCAGTGTAAGTTTTTGGTGAAACTAGCAATGAGAGGTACTGTGTTCTAATTAACTTAGCTTTTTGGCGATTTCCTCTGCAGGTATTGAACATCATCTGTATGTACATTGGCACCCGTCATCTTCTGTACATTCTATCTTCACGTCAGCAATGAGATATTCGTTATTAGTTGTTGCGCCTCCCTTGCATGCCGCTTCCTGCGCAGAGTTCTGTTCATGCCCGATTGATATTTTTTGACAAAAATCTCATTTTCTCTCTTCTTTACTCGAAAGGCAGGCAGGAAAGATGATTTTACCTGGCCAAGAGGCTAGGAAAGTCATCATTGGCTTTGAAATTGAAAAGAGCACAGTTATTTGAGCTGCGTTGAATTGAATTTTTAAAAGAGAGATTAGGAGAGTTCTCTGGTTCACAACTATAGCTGCATGTATATAGTGCTCCTGCTGTGTGTTTTACTTTCCTTTGTTTTTAATTATATTACCAACCTGTTGGTGACTTTTTTACCAAAGCAGACAACCCGAGAAGCATTCGTTAGACCCAAATTAGCCAAATTCGTAAGTTCAGGGGTCGACAGACTTCGGCCCGCAGGCCATATGCGGCCCTCGAAGCCGCTCTAAACTTCACAATAGCAATCCGGCCTGCTCAAGGTTTGTGTGTCTCTTCTCAGCTGTCTTCTCCCCTCTCTCCTCTCTCCTCTCTTCTCATCTCTCTTATCTTTTATTCCCTTTCCTTTCCACTCTCATCTGGCCCGCAGCCATGAGCTGCATGCATATATGGATTTTCTGTCTGGCCCTTAAGGTAAAAAAGTTTGCCGATCCCTGCTAGTTGATAAACTGTTTCTATGGTCCCATCACTTTTGTCTTCGCCCGCTCTTTATTTGAGCCAAACTTTTAGCATTTTCTGTTTTTTAAAAATTCGACTCCATCTTTTTTAAACAGTCAATGACTTCTACACATCGCACCCGAGCGTCTGTCAACAATGGGCTCTAGCCTCCAGTTCTGGTTGTGTGGTTGTAGCCACCTGAGAATTTCTATGGCCCAAAAGACATTTGATTCAGTGCAAAGTCAGCCAGGCGGTCACAGGTATAGCATAGACAAATGCCGGTTTTAGATAAGACCATTTTTAGTACGAGTATATGGAATGCTCCTGAGGTGCTGTCTGGATTAGTGGATATCCGAGAGATTTTCCCCAAAACCAACGAACGTTAAAGCGAGATCGCGTTTTATTTTACTTTTTGCTTCATGTTTTTTTGGTCTGGTGCAGCGCCATCAGCTCTTAGCTTTTCTGTTTGTTTGAGTTTTATTAGAACATATCGTTTAATGGTTTATTTTAATTTTGCGTCGAAAATTTGTATATTTTTGTCCTGTGATTGCGAAAATGTTTGTACAGCGCAATGACCACTTGGTTTTGAGCGATTTATTAAGCGTAATACGTGCGCCACAGTATCTGCAGCCGATGTTGTTCTCCCGGAACTTTCGGAGCTCCTACTCGGTGCACCGACATACTTGCGCGTACTATTATACATTGTAGCACTCCGTAACAGCCCTTAGCTATACTATTTTGTTATATTGCACAATACACAAAAAAATGAAAAATGATCTGATTTTTTTGTTTTAATAATTGCAATTGGATTGTTGTCTAATTCTTATAAGTTTCACTGTGCAATTATTAAGCTTTTGTGAGTTTTAGAGCATTAAAAGTTCTGCATCTCATGAATTGTTGTAGCGCGAAGTGGGACACAGTGGGAAGGCACGGGCCCCCATTCCGCTAATCCCTGAACGGCCGACGCGTCGCTATGAACGAAGGGTTGGCGACTAGGGACTAGGGAGGTCCCCCAGTGTCGCCATCAGCTATGTTGCTCTCTGGAAGGAGAGTTCAGCCCTGCGGGTGGCCTGGAGGTAGCGCATGAACTTAATTAAGATTTTTAGGTTTGCGCGCTTTGATAATTGATGTGTGTGGCCAAAGGTAACTGAGTCTGGCTCTCATGAATGCGCGAAGTTGCGTCTCCGGAGTTGCAGATGGCGGTGGTTATTGCCCTGCAGGTACTGGTGCCTGGAGAAGCAGTCGTGACTTGAGAGAGTACAAAGGGGTTCGGGCCCGAGAGAGGAGCCGGAGGCGCCAACTTTTGCAATGCAAGAATGTCAGTCAGCTCATTTCCTCGAATCCTCACATGCCCCGGCTACCACTTGAGGATAATTTTGTTTTTAGAGCCCAACATGTTAAGGATTTTGATACAGTCGAAGACTAGCAGAGTTGATGCTGCAGCCACATGGCGTGCAAGCTAGGCAGCTTGGCTGTCCGAATTGGAAAATGTTTTTACCATTTTACATTCATGGTGAGAAGCTCCGTCATGCAAGAGCTGCATGATGGCAATAACTTTATTTTGGAAAACACGAGTTGACCCCAGAAACTGAGCGTAGGTTGCGATGACACTCGCGTTCAGGAAACACCATGCAAGCCGGACGCCGGTGTTGACTGACTGCTTAGAACCGTCAGTGTAGAAGTGGAGCTCACCACGGTTCCAGTGGTCATTGATTGCATCGCGCGGGTCGATAGCTACGGAATAGCGTCTCCGATTGAGCGTTTGAGGCATCTGGGTAAATACCTGACACAGTTGCACCCAAGGACCATTGGAATATACATATAGTCTAGTAGTCCTTGATTACTACAATAAAGCATTTAAATGTACATGAAGGTGTGTAACGCACGGTATTTGGCTGTGTAAAACTCAACGAAGGCCCCGTGGAGGCAGTGCTCGCTTTTTTATAAAAAGAGCGAACGTACATTAAAGCGATACCTTTACCCAGCAAAATATTTGTCATAGTCCAATATACAGGAATAAAAACATTACACATGTAGGTGTTAATCGACTTGATGTCGCTCTAGAATTATATAGATCTGCATCCATGAGCGTTAGGGTACATTGACGACTACATAAAACATGCAGACAGACTGAGCTGACCTGAACCATGTGTGATGGTTCTACATGTACATGTATACTTTTGAGACTGATGGTATCGTTGCATCTGAGGCATATTGACACAACAGTACTCGTACTAACTGCATGTCACGATCTTGTGCGGAACTCGCCAACTTGTACATGTACTTGTAGCTTTATTTGCAGTACGACTACATGTATGTATAGGGAACGAGGCTTGCCCAGTATAGTGCTTTTCAGCACCGGATCCTGGGAATCGGTGCGCGCTCTTTGCACGACCGGGTTGCATCAATATACTCGTAACACAGTTCACAGCTTAGATCGAGTCTCCAATGTGGAGTTCCACATCCTTGTCCATCAAGGTCCATCCTTGATTGATTGTTTTTACTGGGATCAATGTGTAATCACTTGTACATGCAGATATAGTCAAGTCACTTGACTACATGTACATGTATATGCTGTACATGTAATTTCTATTCATAGCTTATGTACTGTACCATATATGCATATGTGGATGTGCATATGTGCATCAATATATTGATGCAAATATATACGTGCAGTACGTAGTAATGTACGTAGTACGTAGATCACAGTTATGTGAGGTTCCACAAGTCACCAATACCCATAAAACAAAAGCCATGCACACACAAGACATGTATTTGACATGCTTTTTGTGTATACATGTATACGTGCATAAATTCAAGTTTATGCACATGTATCAAGCAGTGTACGCGTATACTGACTGTATAAACTAGTCGTACTGTACTGGAGCCATGCCTCAGATGCTGGACTCCACACGTCCAAACCAAAGCCCGCAAAGCTCTTGAGACTCTCGCGCACATCCGCAGAGCTTTCGGCGCTACTGGGGCCTCACCCCGCCGCCTCTGGTGGACTTGCACGTACTGTCATTGTGAGACCGACTATCTTATTCACCGGCTTCATTTGGAACAGTGACCTATAGTGGTGAAAGGGGTTCTTGATGCTCTCAACAGGGTGCAAGGCCGCGCTTGTCGAGCTATATCATGAGCGCGACTCCATCTACGCCCTTCGCTGGCATGAACACCTTCCTGGACTTTGTCAGAGGGGCGGCAATGAAAATCACCCGCCGTCTGCTTGTCGCAGGTGCCCCATCCAGAAGCAGTTCGCCTTCAGAAAGGGATCCTCCGGCCGCATGGCGACCTCAGCCTGTGAGACCTGGAAGCAGCAAGAGGCCTGCTGACCCTCTCGAACGGAATTCCGTCCACGCTCTGCCCTCCGCTCAAATTCAAAACCGGCAACGAGCTGGCCGATCGCCTGGCCAAGGCTGGCTCGGCCGGTTTTTTTACTGGTCATCTGCTGGCCGTGGCCCCCACCCCTATTGCTGTTGTCACCACTCGGATCAACTAGTGGGTGGCTTCAAAGCAGGGAGAGGTGGGCAAACGCCCCCGACTGCCGGCAATCCGGCGCGGCGGTCCGCCCTATGCAGGGCCCTGCTTGGACCCAACCGCAGGGTCATCAGGGCGGTGAACATGGCCCTTTGGGTCATATGACTGTTTTGCCAGGCATCGTTAACCTCCAGGGAAAAATCCCTGGAGGTTAACGCCCCCAGACCCACTGAGCCCCCAGCTAAAGTCAAGTAAATGCCTCAGATGCTCATTGATGCAACGCTACGATAGTCTCAAAGGACGTGTGCGCGTGTACATGTAATGTAGAGTAGACCAATCGAACACATGGATCAGGCCAGCTCAGTCAGTGAGTCTGCATGTTTCATGTAGTGTCAATGTACCCTAATGCTCATGGATGCAGATGTACATGTACATGTAAATGATGCTATAAGAGCCGCATCGAGCCTATCAAAACCTACAGTATGTACGTGCACTGTGCTTTATTGTAGGTGTAATTAATGCACGTATTGTATTGTACAATACATTTTGCACTAGTCGCTGAGTTCGCGTCCTTGAAAGGCAGCCACTATATGTAGCTAGCACACGTGCAGTGCATAAAGCTTCCTTATATAGGATCAATTAGTCTTGCAAAGAACTGAGGACAGCGAAATATCTAGACAATGTCGAATGAATGTACAAATAAATGCAAGGAACGACAGGAGTTGCATGCGGACGTCCGTTGTGTGCACTTCTACATGTAAGCAATTACATTCAAACCATTCAGAATAGATCCTGTACTTTCATTGGTGACTCCCAGTCCTAACGATCCCTTCTCTCTACGCACTTGCATTGGCACCTATAAAGTACACTAAAACATTTCACCTTATCTTTCAATGATTGCATAGCGCTGGGCGTGATAAAGTTTTGTACGAATAAGCTATTGATAATAGTCCCTCCCGAATTTCGATCCATTTTCTAACATCCGAAGAAACATCTGAAGATAGATGTACGCTCGTACATGTTTTCTTTGTCTTGCTATGCTAAAAACTGGCACAATGAGGCACTTTGAAAAAAATAAAGTAAAGAACTCAGAGAATCCAATTTAACAAAATTTCCACAAGACTTAGCAACAGTCGCAAAAACGAGAGTTCACGAAGAGAATACCTACAAGCCAATTTATGCTTTATTGTAACTAAAATATAAAAATGCAGGTATTGCAAACTCAGCCACATTGTTAGAGCGATAAGACAGACGTTTGGTCAGACCTTTCCCCACTCTGGCGCCACCTTCCCGCTCTCCGGCGCCACTTTTCCGCTCTCCACCGCAGCCTTCCTGTTCTCTACCACCACCTTCCCGCTCTCTACCACCACCTTCCCGCCCTCTACTGCCACCTTCCCGCTCTCTACGAGCTACTGCCACCTTCCCGTTCTCTACCACCACCTTCCCGCTCTCCGGCGCCACCTTCCCGCTCTCTACCGCCACCTTCCCGCTCAATGCCACCACCTTCCCGCTCTCCGGCGCCACCTTCCGCTCTCTACCGCCACCTTCCCGCCCTCTACTGCCACCTTCCCGCTCTCTACTGCCACCTTCCCGTTCTCTACCACCACCTTCCCGCCCTCTACTGCCACCTTCCCGCTCTCTACCGCCACCTTCCCGCTCTCCGGCGCCACCTTCCCGCTCTCTACCGCCACCTTCCCGCCCTCTACTGCCACCTTCCCGCTCTCTACTGCCACCTTCCCGTTCTCTACCACCACCTTCCCGCTCTCTACCGCCACCTTCCCGCCCTCTACTGCCACCTTCCCGTTCTCTACCACCACCTTCCCGCTCTCTACCACCACCTTCCCGCTCTCTACCACCACCTTCCCGCTCTCTACCGCCACCTTCCCGTTCTCTACCGCCACCTTCCCGCCCTCTACCGCCACCTTCCCGCTCTCCGCCGCCACCTTCCCGCTCAATGCCACCACCTTCCCGCTCTCTACCGCCACCTTCCCGTTCTCTACCGCCACCTTCCCGCTCTCCGGCGCCACACTCCCGCTCTCTGCTGCCACCTTCTCCCGCCCTCCCCACCTCTGCCAAAATTAGATATGGCTTGTCAGTGCATGGCTTTTCTGTTGCGGCTATTGGTGACTTGTGAAACCTCACTAACGGTGATTGGAAGTACTACTGCATGTATATGGGCATGCAGTCAATACATGAGCAAGCTTACAAGTTATGGCTTAAAGTAGAACAAGAGTAAGAGTTACAGTTTAACAAAGTTAAAAATTTGACTGAAAATAGAGCTAAACCGAACTGTCAATGATACGAGTTTCCATTTGCTGAGAGTTCAATACAAAATACTTTCAACGACCGTTCCATCCTGAGCTAACTTTGATACGACCACCGAATTGCTGAAGGGTATGGTACGCTTTGCACCGACTGCATTGTTGTTCGAGGCGGCTGCTTAAGCGGAGACAGCGGCAGTCCCGGCCGTGGAGTTTACACCTGATGTCAGCGCTTCAGCGCTCACGGTGGCGGTACGTACCAACTATATATAAACTCGATGTGCACATAAACTGGTAAGAAGCTCGTGCTTGGATAGCTTTTGTGGGCGAACTCCGTGGCGAACCGCGCCAGAGACCATAGCAAAGGTGCCAATCGTACAGCAGCTGGGCTCCACCGGTAGTTTTCTCTGAAGAATAAATACGAGTATGTTTTCAATAAGCTGCACTATTTAGTATTATTACGAGACTACTTTAGCGGGAGGGGGCAAGAAGAGAAGAGGGGCAGGGTAAGGCAGACAGCAGGGAATAGAGCAGCGTGGCAGAGAAGGGTGGCAGAGCAAGATGGCAGAGCAGCGTGCCAGAGCAGGATGGCAGAGCAGCGTGCCAGAGCAGGGAGCCAAGCAGGGGGCAGAACAAGGTGGCAGAGCAAGGGGTAGAGCAGGGGGCAGAGCAGGGGGGCAGAGCATGGTGGCAGAGCAGGGTGGGAGAGCAGGGGGCAGAGCAGGGGCAGAGCATGGTGGCAGAGCAGCGTGGCAGAGCAGGGACCAAGCAGGGGCAGAACAAGGTGGCAGAGCAAGAGGTAGAGCAGGGGCAGAGCATGGTGGCAGAGCAGGGTGGGAGAGCATGGTGGCAGAGCAGGGTGGCAGAGCATGGTGGCAGAGCAGGGTGGGAGAGCATGGTGGCAGAGCATGGTGGCAGAGCATGGTGGCAGAGCAGGGTGGGAGAGGCAGGTGGGAGAGCAGGGGGCAGAGCAAGACGCAGAGCAGTGGGCAGAGCAGTGGGGCAGAGCAGGATGGCAGAACACGGACGGAAAGCAGGGAATAGAGCAGTGTGCCAGAGAAGGGTGGCAGAGCAGCGGCAGAGCAGGATGGCAGAGGAGGGGAAAAGCAGGAGGTGGCAGAGCAGGATGGCAGAGCAGGGAAAGCAGGATGGCAGAGCAGCCTAGCAGAGCAGGATGGCAGAGCAGAGGGAAAGCAGGTGGGGCAGAGCAGGATGGCAGAGGAGGGGAAAAAGCAGGGTGGCAGAGCAGCGTGGCAGAGCAGGATGGCAGAGCAGGGGAAAGCAGGGTGGCAGAGCAGGATGCAGAGGAGCGGAAGAGCAGGGTGGCAGAGCAGGATGGCAGAGGAGGGGAAAAGCAGGGGGGCAGAGCAGGGGAAAGCAGGATGGCAGAGCAGCGTGGCAGAGCAGAGGGAAAGCAGGGTGGCAGAGCAGGATGGCAGAGCAAGGGAAAGCAGGGTGGCAGAGCAGGATGGCAGAGGAGGGGAAAAGCAGGGTGGCAGAGCAGGGGAAAGCAGGATGGCAGAGCAGCGGAAAGCAGGGTGGCAGAGCAGGATGGCAGAGCAGGGGGAAAAGCAGGATGGCAGAGCAGGGGCAAGCAGGATCCAGAGCAGGGAAAGCGATGGCAGAGCAGGGGAAAGCAGGATGGCAGAGCAAGCGTGGCAGAGCA